>JAFFST010048706.1:436002-448158 GCA_022414735.1 Noturus placidus
AGGAGGACATTCGATTTCCATATCTGCAAAAGAAAGCCTACTGGTCTCTGTTTTGATATAACCACAGACTCAGGAACACACGAGCAGACATAAACAATCTGCACTGGAAAGTGGGCAACAAATAAACATATGCTTTGATCCCGAGTGAAAACTCACACAGCATGAGACTTGAGAATGCTGCCGAAAAGGGATGTGTGTGTGTGGGTGTGTGTGTGAAAGAGAGAGTATGGACAGAGTTCATTATAAAGTTCAGTGTGCACTGAGCCAATTCTGCCACTAGTCTCTAGAGGCTCTGCAGAATGTGTGTGTGTGTGTGTGTGTGTGTGTGTGCGCATTTGTGTGTAATCCCTATGAGTAAAAAATGAATAGTGTCTTTGTAGCATAGTCAAAGATAGAGAGAGGCGGGAAGTGCTAGGACTTCACTAGCCTCCATTGTTCACATGCAAATGCACACACACACACACACACACACACACACACACACACACAGACACACACATGAATAAACATCTCTAGAATGTGACAGTGCACTTGCTTTACAAAGTAAAACTATTGGGATTTGAGAAATACACTTGGAATCATTTTAGAAGAATTTTTCATGTTTTTATGTTTGAAATTTACTGCATTGCATGAACATTTTTTTTTCATTCAAGATGCTCTGGCTAGTCTGCCTCCACTTCAGCACTTCAGACTTCAAGTCAACTTATCTTGACATGAGATTTTAGAAGACAGTATATCTCTACCAGTCGGTAATCTCGACCATCCATCCATCCATCCATCCATCTTCAACCGATTACTCCTTTTCAGGGTCACGGGGAACCTGGAGCCTATCCCAGGGAGCATCGGGCACAAGGTGGGGTACACCCTGGACAGGGTGCCAGTCCATCACAGGGCACAATCACATACACACTCACACACACATTCATACACTACGGACACTTTAGACACGCCAACCTCGACTAATGATCATTTAATTTGTGCTACTCAACACTTATAATTTTCGTACTGCGCTTGTATAGTAATTGCTAAAAACTCTGCCAACTATTCATTAATTCATCTTAAGAATCAAGTATATTATTCTGTAATTACAGTGAAGCTTGGAGAAAAAAAAAAAAAAGTGTAGCTACAAGAGTGAGGCATGTAATGGAAATTTAACAGATCAAACACGATCCCGACTTTATACTTGATCATTTATTACTTATCCCAAACCAGAACACATGTATAGGTGGATGAATCGGCTTACAGAATCACTGATATACAGGATTCCTCTCATATACCTGTTCAAGCATAGAGAGAGTCTGTGAGATAGGGGCCGTGCCTTACATTCTGTTTCCTGTTTATCAGGAAACTTAAGGTCCACATGGATCCACAACAATTCTCCTTAATTTGCATCATCTTGCTTGATTATAGGTTCAGGGATAAAATGTTGATAATATCAAACGTGAATGACACAAATTGGACTAATTGTGCTTTATCTCTCGATTCCAGACGCTACTAAATCAACTTCAACACTACTGTCATCAATGTCTCCAAAAGATTATCCAACAAAACACGGTCGCTGTGCACATATAACGTGTTACTCATCATGGTAACAAAACAATTACCCTGGAAATCGGTCTGGAATGTCAGGGTTAGTCATTTTCCCACCCGTATGTTTAACAGAAATATTTGTTTTTCGAGCTGGAAGACTTCAAATCATTCAAGCTGTCCCAAGTTTTATGAGACATTTATGGGAAATAATTATAATAGTTCTGTGATCTGGATTCATAGTCATTACATTGAGTCAATATTGATATTGTGTGTGCACATGTGTGTGTGTGTGTGTGTGTAATTTGAGATAAGACATGCTATAGTGGAAAGAACAAAACGTTATCAAGCCGATAATCTACACAATGGGTTAGTTTCGCTGTATTTGTAGATCTTTATTCATAGAACAGCACAGCATCAGAGCGGTGGTCTATAACTCAGAGTATCTACGGCCACACAGATTCATATAGAAATGAAAAGGTATGAGAAGACGGTATAGTTGCTACACTTTTACTATGACAATTCTTCAGCAAGTGCTTTGGAAATGCCTATGGCTTGGCCTCCAATGTCAGTGGAAAGTAAAGACTGTTGATGTGTTCAACAGAGTCCTATAATTAGACTACGACAGTGGTGTCACAAAAACAGTTGACAATTGCATTCTGTGGCATGAATCGAAGAGAGCTTTGACTGAATGCGTGTTGTGATGACGTAACATGATGCGTCTTCACCCAAATCTGTGGGAAATCTGTGGTCATTTTGAAAAATCGCAAGCTCCTTCGAATATTGAGAATCTCGCTTGATTGTGTGTTAACTTCTGCTAGCGAAAATTCGCAAAATCCTGGACGGACCGATTAATAGTCTTTCAGAGGCAGTAATCTTTATGAGGTATGACTTCTTTCTAACAGAATGCAGCTGCAGAACAAGATGGAATTAAATATATTGTGTCCGTTCTGAATTTCCATGCTACTTTGCTACACAGTTGATCAAATCATTTGCTATTACAGGCTACTTGATTTAAAAATAAGGGCCCACTGTGTTCGTGGTTAGCTACGCCAAACCCAGACATGCTATTTAATTTGGTTTGGCCTCAACTTTGAATGTTGAGTTTTAGATTTTAGAAGGTCCTGCCAGAAAATGACACATCCCAAAAGATTCCGCTGAAGAACATCTTCACGCTTGTACACTGAGAGGGCTCCCAAGTGGGCCGGCCGATCGTAGCCGTCTGTGAGCGCATGCATGAGAAAGAGTTTTCCTCGGAGTGTGTTAAGCTGTCCTGTGAAGCAGCATGAGCAGCAGTTTGAAAAGGGGGCATGGGAAGAAAAAAAATCTTAGAGTACCCATCTTCTAACAGGTAAATATGCTTTTGATTTGCACCAAAGCAAATATTTTTTCTAAATAAAACTTTCCTAAATGATATCATTGAATGCATAGTTCACATCATATTTCCATATTCAATTGTAAGCTATTAATAGGCTAATAACTATGTATTGACTCAAAACTGAAAAGGTCACAGGTGGTGTTTGTAAAAAGAGAGCTGGCAAAAGGACAAACGGCAGGTGAGCAACAATCACACATTCTATTATAGATTCATTAGTTTAGCATTACACATTTATTCATGTTACTGAAAATAATACACCTGGCCCTACTGAGGATTAACCAGAACCAGTCTGCCACCTCATTCTCTTCCTCGCCTCATTATGTTAGAACCAGCCACCCTGGGGACAAGTCTTCCTAACTGTCTCATCCACTCTTCCACTTTTCCTTATCAGAGCACCAGAGATAAACTATTTAAATCAGACACTGTTTGAACCAGCGTGTTTATCTCACTAATTAAAGAGGGAACGGATTGGATCTTCCTCCTGGAAAATCACGTCTGATATCATCATGCAACGACGCCATAGCAGCTGTTGTCAAGGACACAAAGCCGGTACAGCTGTCTTGTCCCTTCATAGGTGACCACACCTCTGCATTGTCCTAAAAAAACACTGCATACAGATACATCAAACGGGATGGCTCATAGGGCATGTACAAATTGTGAATGCGTAAGGAAAGCGTGCCATTTGCCAACATTTTGCAAACTGTAACAGTTCTAATGGTAGTTATATCAATAGCTACCATTGATATATTTGTGATTTGTATTACATGGTTATTATAGTTTTCTAATCTATACAATTCACTGGTCACTTGAATTGAATTGGGTTCAATGATGCCATTTAAACTAATATGTTTAGGATAATTCCCTAATCGAAAGCTTAATAACTTAAACATATCAACTTGAACCAAGCTTATCAAATTTCAATAAAACCAGGAAAAGTGCTACTAACTGTAAGTAAATATGATATATATATATACTGTATATATCCATCCATCATCAACCGCTTACTATTTGCTCTCATCCTGATTTCTTCTGTTTTTGTGTATTTCTCATACTAAATTATTTCAGAAATTAAAACAAAACCCTAGATAAAACAAAGGCACCCTGAGTTAACCCAAAATACAAAAATGATATCCAATACTAACTGGGCCTGTGTGAAAATGTATTTGTCCCCGTAGTTACTAATTCCCCAAATCTATGAAACTGCATTCATAATGGGGTTCATCTGGACTAGACACAACCAGACCTGATTACTGCAAACCCTGTTCCATCAAATCAACACGTAAATAGAACTTTTTCAACAGCATGATTGGTTAAAAGGTCTTACTCAGTAATACACTATGCTAAAGTTGAAAGAGATTCCAGAAATGATCTGGAAGAAGGTGATTGAAATGCATCAGTCTGGAAAGGGTTACAAAGCTACTTCAAAGGCTCTGGGACTCCAAAGAACCACAGAGAGAGGCATTATCTCCAAATGGAAAAACTCGGCACTGTAGTGAACCTTCCCAGAAGTGGTTGACCTTCCAAAATTCTTCCAAGAGTACAGCAACAGCTTATCCCGGACATCACAAAAGACCCAAGGACAACATTAAATGACCTACAGGCCGCTCTTATATCAATAAAGGTCACTGTTCATGACTCCACTCTCAGAAATTCCGGTTTTCAGTCCGTAAGTTGAAACTCAAGCGCAACTGGATTATACAGCTAGACAATGATCCAAAGCATAGGAGTAAGTACTAGTCCTAGAGGGAAGTGAAAGACTGATCTTCAGTTATGGGAAGTGTTTGCTTGCAGATTCTGCTGCTAAAGGTGGAATAGCCAGATTTTAAATTTAAGGTGGCAATTTGTTTTTCATATGAGTGATAGGTGTTTAAAAACATCATACCACTGTAAGGAAAATCATCTATAAGCAGAGCAGATTTCAAAAGACTGCCAATTTGTCCAGGACTGGTTAACCCAGCAAAATTAGGCAAACAGCAGTCCGTCCTGATGCAAAAAAGAAGTCTTCCAGAATCCCAAAATTTAATCACAGGATCTGCTAGAAAGTCTTGCAGCTGTTGGTTTCAAAGTGCATGCTTCTACAATCAGAAAGAGATGGACCTGCATGTGAGGCATGTCAGGAAAAAGCTTTTGCTGTCTAAAAGAACATTAAAACAAGAGTACAATTTGCCAATGAGCATATAGGCAAAGACCAGGTCTTTTGGAATAATGTGATGTGGACAGACAAATCAAAGATAGAGTCACAGTAACAACAGACATGGTTGGCGCAGACCAAATACAGCTTTTCAGGAGACGCACCTGTTACGGTCCAGTCTAGGTCAGCCCGCACAGAGTAACCAGCTCAGGATTCAATGGAATTTGACCTTTAAATAAGGCAAGCCAGGAATAACAACACAAACAGGGTTGTTCAAAAAAGTTGTGGTATATTGTAACACAATTATATACATACAACTATACAAAGAACCAAACACCAGACGTAACATCAGGGCGTGCCAAGGCTAAAATAATAAACAAAAGGATTCTTTTGTTAGGTAGCTAGCTTACCTAAAAGGAAAATAACAATGAAAATACAAATACTTCCCACAGCGGGGGCAGTTGGTAGAGTGGGTTGTCCACCAATCATAGGGTTGGTGGTTCAATTCCCTTCCCGGATGACTCCACATGCTGAAGTGTCCTTGGGCAAGACACTGAACCCTAAGTCGCAAGCTAGCGCCTTGCATGGCAGCTCTGCTACCATTGGTGTGAGTGTGTGTGTGAATGAGACACAGTGTAAAGTGCTTTGGATAAAAGTGCTATATAAGTGCACCATTTACCATTTACTCTAACTACCTAAGCCAAAAACAGAGACAAAAGGACCCTCTCCCAAAAGAAATGACAGCCACACCCCTACTGCCGGTGAACCAAGTGAACATATATACAATGGTGAAGAGAATACACATAAACAGATACAACCAAACTCCATGTCAAAACCAGAATACAGCAGTCAGAATACAGAATTTGATAGCCACAAGGGCAAGCAACACAAACCAAACAATCTCCTAACAACAAATCACACGTAACCACCTCCAACATCCCACACCATTCTCACCCCTCTTCCTATTTAAATATGGCCGCCATTTCGTGATGTCATCCTGGGAGGTGGGAGCAAGGCAGGCTAGGGCAGGCTGGAAACTGGAGGAAGTTCGGACCTGCACACAAAATATGACACAACAAACAAAAACTTCCCCTCCCAAAGATAGCGGGTTTGTAACACACCTCATACCAACTGTGAAGCATGGTGGTGGAAATGTTATGGTTTAGGGTTCCTTTGCTGATTCAGGAACTGGATTCATTGATTCAGCTATGAATTCTGCATCATATCAAAGATATAATGTGAGGCTGCCGGTCCAAAAGTTGAAGTTGAATCAAAAGTGGACTTTTCAACAAGATAATGATCCTAAGCACACTAGCAAATCCACCAAGGAATGGCTCAAAAAGAAGAAATTTTGTCCCAAAACAAAACTGCCACTGAAGGAATAATACATTCAGAGAGCTTCCTGTGCTGAGGTGTTCACTGGGGAAAATACACAGAGGCAAATGCTAGCATGGTCATCCCATAGTAGATCCTCTCTTACCATCCTGCTGCGTCCAGGGTGATGGCACAGTATTCTGTCATGGAACAAGCACCTCCCTAAGAGCTTTATTGCTTTTCTCACAGCCTAAGGGGCTAAGCCGTACTTTACAGTTAGAATCATGGATGTGAACCCGTGCAATAAAGTGAATGAATTCGAGCCATTTCCTTCTTAACCATCTTACAGTTAGTTGGAAAACTGAATAAAACGTGTGCATTCTAATAGCCAAAGACTAATTTACAACCCACGCTTGGTGATGTGATTTCTCTCCCTCAACAACGGCAACTTCTGCAAGGTGATTTTTACAATTTTGGGGCGAGGCATTTCAAATTCTAGAGAGCATTTGATTACACAGAAAATCCGATGAGAAGCTGAAGTGCAAAATGATGTCATCAAAATTGTTGAATCGTATTGATGGTAGAGAGATACTGTAAAATTTAAATGCGAATTTTGTCATTGTTTTGGATCACGCTAGCTTATATATAACCTTAAGGCTAACATATTCATACTAAAAAGTCAGAAAACTTCAGCACATCCACGAAACATGTATACTTACATCAACAGCTATTGTATATAAGCTATTGTTTCCTAATCAACTCTGTCTTCATGATACAGAAAATGCAGCTTCTCATGTAACCCTCTGTCCTTTATAAAAACAGTTATAAAAATACAAAATAAACATTTAATCAACAAAAACTTCACAATATCTATAACACACACTTTTAAGTTTGATTATTTGGAGCGTCCACCATATACTGAAAGTCTCTGTGATAAAATGTGTGTGCACTTGAATGGGCGTGTTAATTTAAACCTAATAATATATACCTAATAATCTAAACCTAATATAATATAAATAAAAACTTCCCCTAACCAGGAATTGAAATATTCGCTTCATTATTCAGTATTAATGCGTTTACATAAACAACTCGCATGTTATACTTAGGCTAGAAGAGCGGGTTGTCCACTAATCGTAGGGTTGACGGTTCGATTCCCGGCCCACATGACCCCACATACCGAAGTGTCCTTGTGGAAGCCACTGAACTCCAAGTTGCCCCTGATGGCAAGTTAGCGCCTTGCATGGCAGCTCTGCTACCATTGGTGGTGAGTGTGTGTGTGAATGGGTGAATGAGACACAGTGTAAAACGCTTTGGATAAAAGCGCTATTTAAGTGCGCCATTTACCTTTTAAACCTATGATTTGAAATGCAGCCAGAACTACTGTCAGAGCTGCTGTTACAGAAAATGAATCACCTTCAGGAACTCAGAATTGGGAATTGCTATAAATGCAATAATTCATCGGCAAAAAAAGGATATACTTAACTGTAACAGGCCAAAGAACAATATGTTAATTGTAGTTCTTGATGCGATTCTGTTTCAATATAGTGAAGTGCTGATTTTATCCAGCTCAAAGGATCAAAGAGAGGAAGAGAGAGTGTATAATCTTTCCATTTCCATGAGTCATCAAACTCATCTCGTTGTCTGTTTATGAGCGGTGCTATCGCTCTGATCGCTAACTGAGCCGAAGAGGAAACTTCCTGAAGCGGCTCATTTACACATGACTTATTTTACTGTTTTATCACTGATCCATCAACAGCTGTGTGAGAGTATTTACATTCATTCATACACCCTACCACCCAAAACACACCACACCCTCACACAGCCTGGGGAATACACTGAGACTGAGGCACACACACACACACACACAGAATCCCACACATTCTCATAGGCAAACATCCAAAGAAAAAAACATGCTTGCTCTCAACCTGTACGTACAAACAAACATGCAGCCAGTTTCATTCTTAATCTGTCTCACACACAGATAAACATAAAGGACGGCCCTTCCTCTCACCCTAAGAAAGAACCAACAAGAACTCACAAACCAATTTCTTCTGTCTCTCTCTCTCTCTCACACACACACACACATACAAAACTACATCCTCTTCTCTGACTGTGACGAACAATTGCTAAATTTGCTTAATCCTCGACATGCTTCAGTTCATTTGAACAGTACATCACCCCTACACACACTTTACTGTAAAAGGTCACATGTTTAACATTCAGAAGATTTGCAGGGAAAAACCAACATAAGGTGCCTTAGAAAGGTGTTGGACCACAACAAGCTGCCAGAAAAGCATCAGTGTGCTTTGGCATTGATTCTACACTGCTCGGGATCTGTCCTGGATCAATGGACACTATTATTTAAAAAATTATTCCCTCATTTAATGCTTTGATGATGGCTGATCTCCAAAGAAATCTCAAATAGGTGTTCAATTAGGTTGATGTGGATGTGGGCGGGATCATCCTGGAAGAGACCATACCCATTAGGGTAGAAATGAACGTTCCTTCTAAGCACACCTAGAGGTGATCAGTGTTTTGTGTTTAGCTCACCATGAAGGTAGTCACACTGTTTCTAGAATTTATGTCAGAAAATGATTTAGCTTACCACATTACTGTGTGGATTAGCTCCGCCCACATTTCATTATACTGTGGCTGTGTAGTTCAAGCTACATAGAGGCCTGAGTCATTGGGTTAGCCAACGATTAACGAGTACCTCAAGTATGTCTTTTGTCTTGCTTGAGGAAACACCAGTGCATCTGATACAGTGATGAAACAAGTATTAAACCCTTGAACTTCCCCATTCTGTTCCAACCTGGAACCGAAATGGAATTAACTGGGATTCATAAATCTACATTAAATCAATATCGTTTGCAAAATTATGGATCTGACTGCTTAAGTATTCCCCCCAACTATTGCTGTGAAAACCCATATTAGTTCTGGTGCTATCAGATGCCATCAGAAGTCACATGATTAGTTTAATGGAGTCAATCTGATTTGATCGACTCCATTAAACTAATCATGTGATAGCATCTTGGCCTTCATAATGCAGTTTATTAAGTATGTTCTCTAACAAACTCTGGGGCCTACCATTAACAGGTGTATTTATAATGAGATCAATTTAATTGCACAGAATAATGTAGAGATCGGATTGTTCAAGATTTCACGTTTGGCTATCATTTTCCCATTACCTTTTTTGCCATCATGAACAGTGAGCTCACTGTCTACAGAGAGAATGCCTCGATCCTAAATTGAGCATGGAAAACTTAGAGCCCAGGGAGTGCAGAAGGAGTGGTGTGTGTGTGTGTGTGTGAGTGAGTGTGTGTGTTTGTGTGTGTGGAAAGGAAGGGACAGGGAGGGAGAGTTAGGGGGATTTTAGAGGGAAGGAAGGGGGTCCTATGGGAGAGGCTGAACAGGTGGTGACACTACTGAGCACAAAGAGAGAGAGAGAGAGAGAGAGAGAGAGAGAGAGAGAGAGAGAGGGAAGTGGAACAGAAGTCAGTGAAGCTTGATGGATAATTTTATATCACCCAAACCGTTGTTGCTCTCAGAAAAAGTCCTACACGCTAGGAGAAGAGGGATGCAGCATAGGGCTTTGCCTATAGGCTGTAAGATGCTGACCTGCCTCTATTAAATATTTATTATGTAATGGTTTTGTTAATGGAGTTCAATCGACTATATGATCGGACTATGCGGGAATCAGCTGTTTAAAAAAGTTTTTTTCAACATGCCCACGCTACTTTCACTCTTAGTCAAAGTGTATTGACTATTGTATTGCAACAGGCCGCCATTATATTCCACCATCAAATGATTACACCTGAAGCTCTTAAAATATTGTACACTAGGGCTTTCAAATGTCTTTAAAAATCCCAATTTAGCATTCGAAAGCATGCAGCCTGTAATGTTACACTGCCAGAGCGATAGCTGTAAGTGATAAACCACAATACATAAACCACAGTAACTGAAAATGGCTTCACTTTCTTTAGAAAGGAAGAATATAAGGAGACGAACTGGCATAAACTGAGAATTCTTTTTTTTTCTTTTGTCTAACAAAAATCCTTTTCTTTAATTCTTTAATCACTCCAAACGGCTTCCTACACACTTTGCATGCTCACTACATAGATGCATCTGGGATTGAGACATGTCAAGAGTCAAGAGTGACTCCCATAAGTGTCTGTTGAAAATCATTACGTGTAATATCACATTTATAGCACATACTTCATGTTCACGTTCATGCAACACAATGGTTTCTGGAACCAAGAAAACGGATCTAAAAACATGCGTCGAGAATATTCCAATGTGGACACTAATGTTATAATTATTATATTATAATATATTCAAACAGTGAAATGTGCCAGAACATAGAGTGGGAATGACAGAGACAAAGAGGGATAGAGAGATAATAAGGGATTGTGTGTGGGAGGTAAAAAATCATTTATGGTAAGATTGATCCATGTGGCCTGAAAGTGTGGATGTGGCCTGAAGCAGTGCACTAATGAAGACCAGAGTTTGGTTAATGGGTCTGTTTTACAAGCTGCTAGAACTTTACTACACGACAGAGGAAACAATTACATGCTTTTTGGTACTCCTCTATGCCAATACCGATACTGAAACCTACGTAAGAAACCTACTGTTCTGTTTATGCTGGTTGCTGCCTTGTACTGCTAGCAATGAACTCCTCATGCTCCTCGAGTTTTGTACCTTCAATCAGTAGAGCTCGTGAGGCAAACCTACTTGCTCGCACTGAGCAGTGGTCATTAAAATGAGTGCAAGGTAGGGCTTCTAAAAAAATGTTTTTTTAGAAAACATTTTTAATAATTACAAATCAAATGGTACTGAATGGATGCTGGTGATTTGACATCATTTTTTAAAAACTTTATTTTGTTTCTCTTTGTTGGCACTCAAGAAAAGTATCGTCACACTCAGTTTAACAGTAAGTTGTTTATCTTACTGTTTTGCAGACAGTTTGTTAGCTAAATTATAATATCATGATACGCATTGTGCGTCGTAGAAATGTCTTCAAGTATGGTGATACCATATTTTTGTCATATCTCCCAGCCCTAATGCAAGGTGCTGTGAATCGTACCTTGATTTGCATGTGAGCGCGGTGAAAAGAAGCGCACGGGTCTCAGTGCTTGCAGAACTGAACTGCTCTCACTTCAAAAGGTTACCGTATTTTCCGCACTATAAGGCGCACCTAAAAGCCTTAATTTTTCTCAAAAATCGGCCGTGCGCCTAATAATCCGGTGCGCCTTATATGTGGACTGAGTTCCAAAATCTGTACAAATGTTGTGCGACTTTGGTTGGCGTAACAACCGTATGCGCCTTATAACACGGTGCGCCTTATGTATTGGTCAAGTACAGAAATAGACCCCGTAATTGAGACTGCGCCTTATAATCCGGTGCGCCTTATAGTGCGGAAAATACGGTACTCTGCACTCTCGCTTCTCAGCTACGTGCTTGTGAATATCATTGTGTACACACAATTCAGAGCATCATACGCTCATTTTATGAACCTGCACGCTGATATTGCTCTGTGAGCTCAGGTTAACCATCCTCACGCTTTCTCTCTATTAGAAATACTGTTTAAATGCCACACGATGTTTTCTCGGCTTAGTTGTACAGTGGTGTGAAAAAGTGTTTGCCCCCTTCCTCATTTCCTGTTCCTTTGCATGTTTGTCACACTTAAGTGTTTCGGAACATCAAACCAATTTAAACAATAGTCAAGGACAACACAAGTAAACACAAAATGCAATTTGTAAATGAAGGTGTTTATTATTAAAGGTGAAAAAAAATCCAAACCATCATG
>JAFFST010048706.1:448833-459511 GCA_022414735.1 Noturus placidus
ATGTGTAGCTTTTAAGGATCTTCTGGTGGACCTTACTGTGTCAAGCAGCTCCTATTTAAGTGATGCCTTGATTGTGAACAGGTGTGGCAATAATCAGGCCTGGGTGTGGCTAGAGAAATTGAACTCAGGTGTGGACAACCACAGTTATAGTAAGAAGGGCAATCACTTTTTCACCCAGGGCCATGATGGTTTGGATTTTTTTCACCTTTAATAGTAAACACCTTCATTTACAAATTGCATTTTGTGTTTACTTGTGTTGTCCTTGACTATTGTTTAAATTGGTTTGATGTTCCAAAACACTTAAGTGTGACAAACATGCAAAGGAACAGGAAATGAGGAAGGGGGCAAACACTTTTTCACACCACTGTACAATGTACACTAGGCTTATGTCACAATACAGAATCATGTGGTATCAGATTTTGGCATCAATGCATTTTTTTTTTGCAAATACAAGGATGAGTAAATGAGTAGGGTATTGGTCTGATACCTGATACCAGCTCTGAAAGTGCAGGTGGGGCTTGGCCTTGTGAGGTCATAAGAAAACACAGCTGTTTGACACTCGAGGCAGCAGAAAAGCACAAAAGCCTGTCTCAGTACTAACACAGCTGTTGATTTGTTTAGCTACAGAAATACACCTTGTGTATATCACATGTGGATTCGTACCGAACTCAACGATTATCATCTTATATTGATCATTTTTACAGGGCCCAACTGGCTAATAAAATGAGTCATTCATTCAAATCCATCCATCCATTTCCTGTTCCACTTATCCTACACAGGGTCACGGGGAGACTGGAGCCTATCCCAGAGGACTCGTGGTACAAGGTGGGGGACACCCTGAACATTGCAGAGCACGAACGCTCACACACTTATTCACACAGTACGGACAATTTAGAGACGCCAATCAGCCTACATCAAAAGGCTTTGGACTGGGTTTGGAAACCGGACTACTGGGAAACCTGCGAAGGTGCGAGGAAACTGTGCTAACCACTAAGCCACCGTGCCCCCAAAATGAGACAATATAAATATTACATAGGAAAACATCATTCATAAAATGAATGCTATTTTGAACAACCATCAAATCTATTGTACATAGCTTGGGGTCACAAATCAATTGTAGAACGAGACTCTTTTCTATTTTAAGTGCTTTTTTATGTTTGCAACCATTCTCTCCAAATGGCTGTGACCCCTACCAGGGAATCACAAAAACTCAACCTCAGTTTTAACATTTACAAAACACACACACACACACACACACACACACACACACACAGGAAACTACCAATTAAATTTAGACAATTGTGAAAGCTCTGGTGGTCACTTCCAGCTAACCCCAGATCCACAGCACCAGCTCTGTGTTTCTCTCTCTCTCTCTCACACACACACACACACACACACGCACGTGCTTCCTGGCTCTTTGCATGGGGTCAGTGAATAGGCCAAGGGTGTGGCAGGACATTAGGGAAGCGATGGATCTGATCTAGTGCGACACATACACAAAGGATGTCATTGTGCCATACATATAATCTTGTGCCCTACTGATCCCCTTCAGAACTGCATTGTCAGCCAAGCACCCTGCAGCAAGTGGGAGTCCACTACAAACTTCCGTTTCCAACAGAAACACAACACCAAATTCATTTCTGTACTAGGATTGCTGTAGCTTGCTATTGTAATACAGAACACAACATGAAAGAGAAACCTGCACCAATACCAGCAATGGAAATCAGTATAGTCAGAACAAACTTTTTTTGTTGTTGTTTTTTTAAATTGGCCCTCAATGCTGTCCAGAGTGACAGTTCAGATGCCATTGTTGAATTTGCTTGGATGCAAATGGTAAGTGGCGCACTTATATAGCTCTTTAATCCAAAGAGCTTTACGCTGTGTCTCATTCACCCATTCACCCATTCAAACACACACACACACACACACCAATAGTAGCAGAGGTGCCATGCAAGGCGCTAACTTGCCAGCGGGAGCAACTTCGGGTTCAGTGTCCTCCACAAGGACACTTCGGTGGACACATGACTGTGGAGTCATGCTGGCTGGGAATCGAACCGCCAACCCTACGATTAGCAGACAAAACGCTCTACTGAGCCACAGCCGCCCCATTGATGTGACGCCTTGGCACTCAAATTCAACTCTGACCCAGTTCACACAGCACAACCAATATGATAAGCCCTCATATGTGACATAGTAAAGACGTGACTTGCTAGCTACAATGAAGGAGCAGCTATCTATTTGCTTATCTCAGTATCCAGAGTTATTCCCCCATTTTCTCCCTAATTTGGTCTTGGTCAATACCTACCCACCAGCTGGATCTCACCTATCATACAACCTCTATCAAGCCATGAAGGTCAGGGCCAACAGGAGCTTCCTCTGAGACATGTCAAGCCAGGCAATCACATCTTTTTGAAATGCTGCTCATGATGCATCACAGGGCTATGTGCCCTCTTCCACATACATGAGCTCACCGAAAGCCTAGATTGGCTAGTGTGATTGACAGGGGAGTGATAGTATGCCATCTCTCCCACTCAAGAGTCAGTTTTGCTCTAATGGACTCCTGAGGAATGCAGGATGAGTTTTTTTGTGTATTCAAATGAAGTTGTTCAGTAAAATGTTTATCATTCACAAGTGATGTTATATTAATTATATTTTATGGTACTTCAGGGGTACACAGTAGCTCAGTGGTTAGCAAGTTTGCCTCGCACTTCTTGGTTTGGGGGTTCAACTCCCGCCACCACCTTGTGTGCATGGAGTTTGCATGTTGTCCCCATACTTCTGGGATTTCCTCTAGGTACTCCAGTTTCCTCCCCAGTCCAAAGACATGTGTTGTAGGCTGATTGGCATCTCTAAATTGTCCGTAGTGTGCGATTGTGAGTTGGAACCCTGTCCCCCTATGTCCTGTGCCTGTTTCCCCTAGTCAACTGGGATAGTCTTCAGGCTCCCCCGTGACCCTGTACAGAAGATGGACAGATGGCACTTAAAATAACTGGATTGAGGATATAAACAGAAGGCAATGGAAACCAAAATGAATTAACACTGATCTTGTACTTATTGTTGGTAGCTTCATGATTAAAAAATCAAAACCAGGCAGCAAATGCACTGTAGAAGAGAAATAAAGCTTTGGTGACTTCTGTGCAATCTGCCTATAATACTACTACAGCATTTGAAAATATACAGTTCAAACCACAAGGTGAGATTAATCTAAGATATCATGGTATGTTGTTTAGACTACATAACAAAACTAACTGCTGGAACCAGATAACCATAATAACAGTCAAAAACAGACTGGTTCTAAAATGTCACTGAGAGCAAATCATAGACAGTTTGGAAAATGGGCAACTGCCAAATTTCATATATTTAACTTGTCCAAATGATAACTCTAGCTGAAGGAGTCTGTATTTTATTATGGGTACTACAGTAAAGTTTATAATCTGCTGCATGTCTTCAGGACAGATTTAATGGAAAGCTGATGTAACTGGGGCTCTCAAGGTCTGCGTATTTTAGTGTGTGAAATACCAATGTGAAAGAACAAGGTTTGGATTCTCTGTACCTGAAGAACGCAGGGGCGGGGTTTGAGAAGTAGGAACACAGTACAAGAAATATGAATTTGGCTTGTGTCCAGTTATCCAGTGTAATGGGAGCTGAAGCACAAAGCATAAACAATACCCTCCTACATCTACAGTACAATGGATCCTCCCTGTATTTCTCCTACAACCTCAGGAAGAGCTTCAACGTTCTGCGTTACGTTCTTAGTGTGCTTAATGTGCGGTCACTAAGTGATAAAAGTATGTGTGGTGCAAGTGACTTTCTGCATGTCTCTAAACATATCACTTCTGAGCACATCACCAGTGTATAAGGACTTAAAGTTACAGCTTTAGCGCTTACTGTTACCGAGCACTGGAACTGCTGATTCCTTCCAAAAATGCTCAATAAAAGTTTTGTCGCAGTAAAGGTTCACCATATGAACAATTACACATTTTAAAATCCATTTATATGGACTGTCCACCATAAAAGTCACTGAGTAAGTAGATGGTTGAGTGGTTAGAACATTTTCCTTGCACCTCCCGGGTTGGGGTTCAATTCCCGCTTCCTCCCTGTGAAACTGACATCTCTAAATTGTCTGAAGAGTGTGAATGGGTGCCTAAGCCGAGTCCCTTGGGATAGGCTCCAGGCTCCTCCTGACCCTGTGTAGGATAAGTGGTACAGAAAATGGATGGATGATGAATTTGCCTTACAACATAAACTAAATTCTTATCTATTTCTTTGTTCTTATCCCATGTCTTGTTTCAGAAATGAGGAATTTAGCTGCACGAGAATTCAATTGTATTGAGGTATAAAACATAATATTAACCAATAATATTATATCTTGTTTCTCTTCCCACCCAGAACCCCCAGAACATTAAGCAAAAACGTTTCTTCGCATCATTGAAGAAAAATGTGTCATGATATCAGTTCCACATTGATTTTAAAGGTTTCACATTGCTCTTTGATCTGTCGTGTCAGGCTTAGCCTCTTGATGATAAAGGGCGCCCAAGTCCCATAAAATCAGCATCGGCTCATCACGCACACAAAAGTGCATTTAAAAGTGCAAAAAAACCGAAATCAGTCACCAGGCATTCCCATCTCTTCACTAGATCCCTCAATCTTACTTTCTCTCTACCTCTACTTAAGCGGCAATCATTCTTGTTTCCTCTGTAATCCCACTTTTATCTGTTTAACCTGGGGCCCACTTTTTTGCATTTCCACTTACATTAATACTGAATGGGCTGAGTATGGCTAATCCCAATGCCAAGACTTCCATTCCACCATTGGCACTCATGACTAAATCAAACTGGGGTCAACACATTATACTGTCTTCTTGTTGTCCAAAGCAAAGTCAAAGCAATTTCCCTTAACATACAGTGAGCTGGGACAAGTGGCAAAACATCTTCAATATACCACAAATCCAGTCACTTTGCCTCACAAATGGACAATTCCAGCATTATGGCTGTGACATTTGAACTCATACTGACGAGACAGTTTGCATATCTTGTCATGTGAATGCACACAAAAATTCAAATATAAACTACTCATTTCCATATTAATATCTGGAGCAATTGGTCATGGTTAAGGAGGTGGTTTTGGGAGAGTATATGCTGTGAGTGCTGTGAATTTTAAAGCAGCATATGGATATGAAACTCCTGATAATGAAATAGTTTTACTAACGACAAAGAAATGAAACTTTGTGAATGGGTGAAACTGCTCTGCCCCTTATATCTGATGGATCTCAAAAATTCAATTAGAGCTGTAACGCATTACATGTGTATAATCTCGGAGTATAATGATGTTATACTAAGGGCACTTTTACACGTCAACGATGTACTAAAAACGGAAGTTTCACGTACAGAAGACAACGTTGTGAAACCAATCCCCTTTCACATGGATCCGGGAAAATGAATAAAAACGGTGTATTATACATGCCAGGCCGGTAGTTGGTAATGTCACTTTGTAAAGAAACACTACGCGCCTGCACACAAGTGCTCACATCAACATGTCTGCCATATTGATCCGAACAAGACTGCCCTATAACAAATACAAGTAAACAGGGGAGCTGTGGTTTTTCTATATAAAAAGCACAATAACGTTTACATTTCTCAAACGATTTCAATGGTTTATGATCTACTTGGAGTACAAAAACATTTCTGCCCCTAGTAACTTAAAATCTAGATACTTAAGACTTAAAATGATTCCTTGTCAAAAGGAATTGTGAAAACTCACGCTTGTCAAGCATAGATTTGGCTTATTTTTCTTGGTTAATAAATGCTGAGACGTCCCTAATGTAATATAATGTACTGTACATGAAATGTGCATAAGGCTTCTTTTAATTGTGGAAATAGATTTTTCTGTCTTAAACCCCATCTTTTATTTTTTCTTGTGCTCCAGGTCAGAATTCTTTTAACAAAGCTCAACCATTTTTAAATACTGAGAAAAAAAAATCTAAATAGTGCTAATAGTGAGACACTGGCAGCCAGTCTGCTTTCTATATTTTATTAGCAATAGAAGGATACAGATATATTCCAAAGCAGACTATTACAAAGATAATTATAAGATTTTGAATACCCTTCATCGACGTAGATATGGGTTAATAGTGTGGCGTATGTAACAAATGTGTCTCCGCTGGTCGTCGTAGTGATGCAGTAAATCTACACTTTGCTGGAGAAGAGTCAATAAACTCAAACGCAGTCCTGTAGTTTTGAATGTCTCGCGCGTATGCCTATAAACGTTATCGGTTTCACAGATTCTCGTTTTTGTACATTTACGTTACATTTTCAGTTTTTAGTTGAAAATGTTGTCGTGTAAACGGGCCAAAAGTATGAACTGGTGAGTTCCCTGCATGATATTTTCTAAAACAAGTAGTCCATGCTACTGGAAATAACAGCATAGTACGAGTAAAGGTTAAAAAAAATCACACTCAACAAAGTGTCCTGATAGCGAGGTGCAGGCAAAGAATGACGGACGTTATCTCACTTACACCATGACCTCTTATAAGTGTTTGAGCCAGTGTTTGATTCTTTAAGATAGGGTTTTGCAGATGGTTTCCCTACTCATTAAATAAATGATCCAAACATAACAAGCTTATTGCTATTTTATTTAGCTACATTTCTAGTCCCATACACCCCCAGATACTAATACACAACTGTTGCAAAGGTCACTTACTTTCACACACGTAAAATGTAATAATAAAGAACTGAGGAAATCACATGGTAAAATGTTCAGATGAAGTCAATATCTGCGATACATTTTAATTAACACCTATCTGTCGTTTTAAAAAAAATCCCTTCAGGAACTCAAACAGGCAAAAATACAGGCAAAAAAAAATTAAATTCAGTTAAATTTCAGTGTTGTTTTTGAATGTTGATAGTGATATCCAACTTTTTTTATTTTGATTGCCAGTGGGTTGCCCTTGTCCTTGACTTCACTGTGTAATGAAAGCCATGATGTGGCTGGAGCCTCTGTCAGGATTCTCTATAACGTTCACTCAGCTGCCACTCATTCCTCCCAGTTTTGTCTCTCAGGAACAAATTAAAACTGATGGTGTTTAGTGAAGATAATATGATTTCTGCTCATTGTTATAGTTACATTCCACCTTCAACCCATAGTATTATGAGCATTGATTTAAAGAGCCAGCCAGAGAGGAGTACTTTACATGACAATGGTATAAAGTGGGGGAACATGTTCAGTTACATAATATTCCATGATTACAAATGTCCAGATACGCAACTAACATGACTGAATTGTGATGAGTTTCCCTTTTAATGCGTACCCATTAGTGATTAGGTTATAGCTATAAAATAAACAAGGCAATCCAAATTGGTGGTTTTGTTTCGTAGTGGCACTTAACATTACCACTTTTGACTAGTACTGATGATTTCTGAACAAATGAGATACATCTGTATTGAATGGGATGCGGGGAGAATAAAAGCCCTGCCTATTGTTGTACATCAACAATTTTTAAACAAGCCATTTCGACGGTTTGCTAATCGAAGCAGAGAAAAAAAATGCAAGATCTATGAAATCCATAAAAATGAAAGCTCTACGGAAGTTTGGAAAAACTTTCCCCATTCGGACCTAATGTCTCTAGCTATGTAGCTAGTCTCTCACCCTATGAGCTGTTTTCAGATAAATTATTTATATAAATGCATGTGATTGGACAAACTGCAAGCAGAGGATCATGCTACGGAAATGGGGCTGATTGATGTTTACAAAACCAGAGTCGCTGAACTATGGCCAGGTTCCTTCATACGTTTATCTGTTCTGCTACAAGGATTCAGTTTGGCCTGCACAAATACATGGTCCGAATCCGAACCATGCTCCTCGAGTTGACAGTTACTTATTACAGTGAGAAATACTGTCATTATAAAACCACAAACATCTCCTGATGCCCATGATAGTACCAACAGAGACATGTATATTGTCAATATAGCACTGACAATATACACAATATATTAATGTCCCTTCTCCCAGGATTAGATATAAAATTGTCCTCATCGCAATATACTGTCAGAGTGGTTTCTCCACATTCATATTTACAATGAGGTCCAAGCAACCCAAGACCATAGGATATGTAATATAGGATAGAAAAACAATTGGATGATGGAAAATTGTTATTATAGGTAAAATATTATATAATAATATAAATTAATAAGTATTATAATGGGTAAAAATAAGAAGGCACTTTGGACAGGCTGTGAACTGTTACTGAGTTTACACCACACAAACAGGTGCTGAGACATTAATATTTGATATGGACACACAACAGACGTGGATCCGTGTCTGGTCTTCTTCAGGGCTGAAAAACATCATGAACACTTGCAGTTGTGTTTCGCAATTGTCCCACATGTTAGACACACTAGGCACTAGACACATGTACTTGGAAATATGTACTTAGGGGCGGCTGTGGCTCAGTCGGTAGAGCGGGTTGTCCACTAATCCACTAATCGTGGGGTTGGTGGTTCGAATCCCGGCCCGGGTGATCCCATGCTGAAGTGTCCTTGGGCAAGACACTGAACCCTAAGTTGCCCCCGATGGCAAGCTAGCACCTTGCATGCAGCTCTGCTACCATTGGTGTGTGAGTGTGTCTCATTTGTAAGTCGCTTTGGATAAAAGCGTCTGCTAAATGAATAAATGTAAATATTGTGGAAGAATATACAAGATACACCAGATACACAAAATCCGACTAGGGAGGTAGCATTCTGTTGAGATAAACACTTTCCCATTCATAAAGGAAAGAATAGACAGACATGGAAATAATACCTTACGCCTGAGAAAACGTTGAACGTAATGTTTCGTTCAATTATGTCTGAGATTACCAGAATAAAATCTATATACATGTTTTTATGTGCAGTTTGGCCTCAGGGCGTTCACATTATCATTCAACAGATCATCTGGCCAATTCTACTGTAACAACACCGACTTGTTTTGATAGATTTGCATATTTTCTGAACATATTTCTGAACAATTATGTTGCCAAAAAAAAAAAAAAAAGAAAAAGGCAACGTCACTTACTTGGATTGTGTCATTGGCCATGTTGTGTTCGTTCAACAACAGCGTTAATGGGAATGAAAGCACTCTGAATCCCACCGGCAGGCTTCAACAGTTAGTTTGTTTTGTTCCCCTCCTCACAGATATTTACAGATGACTAAAAAAAAAGATGTCCTGGATGTCCCTTTGTGTATTAAAGTAACGTTACAATAAAATAAAATTAAAAAAAACAACAAAAACAACCTCCAAAAACATTCAGATGAACACATCAGGACAGTTTTGAGCAGCGTTAACGTGAACGCACCACTGGTGTCCATGGGTCCGTCTCATGTCCGGTTCATCCCAAATGTCTTGGAAGGAAGAAAGAAAGAAAGAATGAAAGAATGAAAGAAAGAAAGAAAGAAAGAAAGAAAGAAAGAAAGAGTCGTTATTGAAGAAAGTCACGACACGACCATGGGTACGAAAAAATAGTTAAAAAATGATCTCATGGCTGTCTAAAGGCGAGCATGGACACTCAGAGACACCGGTCACACATTACCATAACAACATGCAGAAAAACAACAAGGAAAAGGGTCGCGATAGAAAAATCAGCGACAGAGAGGAGAGTTTAACCCTGGCGTCGCTCTTAACATTCAATACACATCTCACCGAATCGGTCATTTGTTTGTTCCTCGTCCCAGAGCGGAAATCCGTCCACTCGGCACGCGCTGTGACCCAGAGCCGAGCTCACGCGCACTACAGACAAAACACACGACATGCGTGTAATAATGCTGAGCGGATTTCTTTATCAGACTTGTGTTTCTGGCAGCGGATAAAGCTCGTCCTCGTTACAGCCTCGGGTCTGTGATGATGATGATGATGATGATGATGATGATGGCCCGAGCGGGAGGATCCACCGTGTCCCCACGTGATCACGTGACCACAACGACTGGCGAGACAATGAATGCATCCCGGCCTGGCTCACTTCAGAAATCAAGCATTACTGAATGATCACCGATTGCCTTGTAGAAAAATATATGTTTCCCATACGTTCCGGATCCAGCAATACCATATAGTCTTATTTTAAGAAACATTCCCATTAATGGGATTTCTTTGACGATGGTGAATAGTTTATGTTGTGTTTTGTTGTGCAATAAATAAATAAAAATTATAATAATAATAAAAAAAAAAATCTAACCCCTCATCAGCTTTTTATTAATCCAGTACTCTTAACAAAGACGGTCCTGAGGAAAAAGGCGGGGTTAAAATAAACAAACAAACAATAAATAAACAAAAAAATAAATAACCAACAAACAAATAAATACAAATTCATGTTAGCCACACTGAGCTTTGTTATCCCCCCGTTGGTAAAAAATAAATAAATATATAAAAGAGCTAATAAATAAATAAATGAATACAAATTCATGTTAGCCACACTGAGCTTTGTTATCCCCCTGTTGGTAAAGAAAGAAAGAAAGAAAGACAGACAGACAGACAGACAGACAGACAGACAGACAGACAGATAGATAGATAGATAGATAGATAGATAGGTCAGATACAGGCCTAATTCTTGTTTTTAGAGGAATAAAGCATGTTCTCTCTGTGCGTTGGGGGTTTCCTCCGGGTACTCCGGTTTCCTCCCCCAGTCCAAAGACATGCATGTTAGGCTGATTGG
>JAFFST010048706.1:459547-487598 GCA_022414735.1 Noturus placidus
TGGGATAGGCTCCAGGTTCCCCCATGACCCTGAAAAGGAGTAAGCGGTTGAAGATGGATGGATGGATGGAGAGGAATAAAGAATTATGTACTATCACCCACAACACCTGTTATTATTAATAGGTGCCAGTCAGAAACGCTTCCTCACCAATATTTCAGTAAGCTGAAATGTGACATGAGCAAGTAATCTGGGGATTTGAGTGACAAAATGTGTACGTGTAATTGTTTTAAATCCAAAAGCATGCAATAGATTTGTTATTATTAATAGTAACAACTGGCCAGCTGTTGATGTTTTAGCAATTCAAACAGAATGTGGAATAATAATCTGTAATCTTCTTAATCTTCATTAAATCAGATAACTCACCCCCCATATCAAATCATGTGTTCATGCTTCCTTCATTCACCTGCTTCTAGGATGCTCCTGATTCTCATTTGTAAATCTGTAATGAAAGTGCACCACAAAACATAGCTATTTAGATAACCTGTTTTTTTTTTTTTGTTTGTTTGTTTGATTTTGTTTGTTTCTTAACGTCTCTTAGCATTCCTAACATGTTCATCCTTCTGTAACATTGTACACAAGGCATCCAATATCTAAGACATCTGTGGATAATAGATATAGAATAAAAGACCACTGGCCATGGACAGGAGTGGACTTTACCATTAGGCAAAGGTCCGCAATTGCCTTGGGCCCCGAGCTATCAAGGGCTCCCAAAACACTGTATAAACATATACTTAAGAAAGTTTTAATAATAATTAATCAATTTGTATAGCGCTTTTTACAATGGTACATTGTCTCAAAGCAGCTTTACAGAAATATCATTTTACATTTACAAGCGACTTACTAATGAGAGCACATTCACACACCAATGGTAGCAGAGCTTCCATGCAAGGTGCTAGCTTGCCAATGGGGGCAACTTAGGGTTCAGTGCCTTGCCCAAGGACACTTCGGCATGGGATCACCCGGGCCCGGGATTCGAACCACCAACCCGACGATTAGTGGATTACCGCTCTACCGGCTCAGTCGCCCGTTTTATTTGCACTTTTCGCTAATTAATTATGTATTTCTAAAAATCCATACGCTAAAACGCCATCAGAATGCTTAATTTATAAGTGTACTTTTGTTTTAGTCGCGTTATGGACGTGTATAACAGACTTGTAAACACCTCAATCACATTATTAAGGTCGTGTGAGAGTTTTCACCGCATTTTGCGACAGGACACGATCACTCACGGCAGTTCTCAACATTTTACGGCGAACAAGAGAGTTCGGTCGCGTCCCAAACCGCATACTTTCCTACTGTGGGCCTGTAGTGGGGAAAATACATGTATCTCGGCTACTATATAGAATTAAGTACGCGGTTTGAGACACACCCCACGGCTTCAAGCAATTGCCTATTAGCACGTATAGCATGACAAAATAATTAACTGCACTTAAAAGCGTTCGTAAAGTTATTTAAATAAAAGCACCCAAAACTGTATATAGTACCAAAACGAAGACGAACTGTATGTTGATACGTGAAATTCAGGAGGGATTTTGGACGGCGTGGTGACGTAATGACGCAATGTTGTTAATGTAATTATGTTCTACAACATGTAAAACGGGTACATGAAATGAGTATTATAAAAGCGACTCATGTAAACACCTTAATCACATGTTGTTTTTTTTTTATCTTACTCAGACTAAGGTCAATAATTAGATTACTACTGTCCATGTAAACGTAGTCAATGAGGAGCTTTATCTGTGACGCAGCTAACACTACTTTATCAGCTAATTATTTCAGCTTTAAACAGTTACATTGTGCAACATTAACGGACAGATTATCGTTCACTCCTGAACTTTTATTATATATTTTTTTTTACTTGAACCTATCCAAGTACTTATATTTTCTATTTCTCTTCTTTCGATGTCGTGTATGTGTTAGCTAACCGGCTAACATAGCGTTGTCAGTTAGAAATGGCCGAGTTCGCGCGTGACGAGCAGGTAGAGATGACAACATTTACTGAGGATTATAATACTGAGGAAATACAAAAAGAAGCCGGTAAGACCGAGAGAAATGAAAGCTCTTTCACTTCTTGACTACAGCACACTCTCGAGTTATATTTAATTTAATGTCATTTAACCAGCTTTTCATTTAACCGGTTTCATTATAGACGACAGTGCGGTGGCGCCATCTGTCGGCGGAGAAACGAACTGCACGGAGGCGCAGCTTGTTTCTGATCAGATTTCCTTTGATATAAAATTAATGGATAAAAAATTACAACCAATACAAGAACAACTCCAGTTTCTTCTCCGCGAGGCCGACGAGTTACAGAACCACATCGTCTACAGGTGCAGTCAGAGAAAACGTGTATTTGATTCAATCATATTAAAAGACGTTAACATTTATTCATTTAGCAGATGCTTTTATCCAAAGCGGCTTACAAATGAGGAACATTTACATTTGCCTGTAAAAGCTTGAAACCCCTTTTTATATCAAGTTCCACATCTCACAAGACTACTGAAATAGGGAGCTGACTGAGATGCACCCATTGTGGATGGGACAGCAGTTCTTCACAGGGCACCACACACACTTATTCACACCTAAAGGCAATATTGTTGAGCCATTTCACCTACCAGCATTTCTCAAACCAGACACCCTGGAGCTGTTTACACCTGTGTTATAGATGCAGTGAAAAGAGGATATATATTTTTAAAGTGCTAGGGTTCTTAGGATAGCTCAATGTTTTTTTTAGTTTCCTGTTATAGGGTTCTACATAGAACTTATAATGTTTATCCCAGCAGGACAAACCAGGGATCTCTTAGGCGTTCTAACTGTAACCCTTTTTTTTTTTTTTTAAAAAAAAAGTGTACGATATTCTTTTGTAAAGCAAACTAATTTGTAAACTAGTTTACAGAGCACACTAAAAAGCAACTCTTGTGGATGGTCTTTGTAGCGAATTCCGTGCCCAGAATGACAGCTCTGCTCTTCTGGTGCAAACATTCCTGAGGATGTGTCAGCCATATTTCAGCTACTTGGAGTCTACCGCCCGCAACACTTCACCCGGCCGAACTCCACTTCCCCATTATGTACGCACCAAGGTAAGATCACCTCAGACAGAAGAAATGTACTTACAATAACTGTTTTTGATCTAAAGTGAAGAAATGATAAATACAGTCAGCTCCTGAATTATTGACAAGGTTATGGTGAATTAGCTTGGTGAAAATATGAGAGACGTCTTATTCTAAGAAAAAAAAACTGTATCCAAACCACATATCACAGTTATTAGCTCTCTCTATTTAAGTACTTTGCCAGCATAATCTTCTCATAAATTGCACGATGAGGCTGGAGAATGCAGAGCAAGGACATTAAGATGTTATTGAATTGAATTTATCAGCCTACTAAGGGTGCCAATAATTTTGGAGCTGACTATACATATTCAGGCGTCCATAGTGATTGCAGAGGTCCTTGATTTCTCATTTCACACTGAATTCAGTTGCTGTAAAGTAAAGCAGTGTTGGGTATTTCCAGATGAGACTTTCACACACATTCACTGTCTCTCGCTTGTCATTAAGTGCAGCTGTTGCAGTTCTGTCAGCAACTGTGCAGTCGGCTGGAGGAGTTGATAATAACATATGCTTTATACGGTTACCTTACTCTATCCGAAACCGACCCGACGTGGTAAGACACCGTTCCCTTGTTTTTAGTTGTTACTATAAGATGTGATAATATTGACACTGTTGAAGCTTGTTAAAAAAAAATTAAAATCAACTTACAATGCTGTGAAAAAAGTTTTTGCCCCTGACTTCTTCTCTTTTTGTGTACATCTCATACTAAATTGTTTCAAAAATGAAATCAAAATCTAATATTAAACACAGGAATCCTGATAAAACACAAAATACAGTTTTTAAATGATATGGTATTTACAGTAGCAAAAAAAGTTATCCAATACCAACTGGACCTGCGCGAAAATGTATTTGCCCCATGGTTACTAATTCCCCAAATCTATGAAACTGCATTCATAATGGGCTTCAGCTGGACTAAACACAACCAGACCTGATTACTGCAAACCCTGTTCCATCAAATCAACACGTAAATAGAACTTTTTCAACAGCATGATTGGTTAAAAGGTCTTACTTAGTAATACACTATGCTAAAGTTGAAAGAGATTCCAGAAATGATCAGGAAGAAGGTGATTGAAATACATCAGACTGGAAAGGGTTACAAAGCTACTTCAAAGGCTCTGGGACTCCAAAGAACCACAGAGAGAGGCATTATCTCCAAATGGAAAAACTCGGCACAGGTCGGCCAGAAGTGGCCGACCTTCCTTAATTCCTCCAAGAGTATAGCAACAACTCATCCGGGACATCACAAAAGACCCAAGGACAACATTAAATGACCTACAGGCCGCTCTTATATCAATAAAGGTCACTGTTCATGACTCCACTCTCAGAAATTCTGGTTTTCAGTCCGTAAGTTGAAACTCAAGCGCAACTGAATTATACAGCAAGACAATGATCCAAAGCATAGGAGTAAATCCTCACCCTAGAAGGAAGTGAAAGACTGATATTGTTTTATGTTGAATTTAGTTTGAAGATCTAAAACTATTTAGCATGAGATTTACACAAAAACAGAAGAAATCAGGATGGGGCAGGATGTGCTTTTTCACAGCACAGCATTATTTAATGCTACCTGTAAGATCTTAAGCTCTGTCCTTGTTCTCTGATGTTAATGCTAATGATTCACGCTGAGAAATTAGTAGTTTGACACAGTATATGGTCACTGTTTCCTGTATGTGTCCTACACTTTTGTGTTGTAGAAATGGGGTCTGAGTATCACCACAGACTGAAGAAGAATGTTTATAATATTCAGACTCAATAGGAAATACAAATAGAAAAAAATAGGATGAATATTCACGTCACGAAGATTTTTTTCTATGCTGTTTTCCCCAAACATTATGAATAATTATATTATCTATGTGATTGTTTAAAGGTGCAGTTTCTAATGATTTCGCAGGGGGGAAAATATGCCTCTTGTTGTTTTTCTCTCCTTTGTTTGAAACGCTTTCTCAAGGTCTCAAGTCTGTAAATTCTGGTTTGGTTCATGCGACACTGACCCCTAGTGGACATACTCCCATTATCTCGGAATTCCTACTAGGGATGATCTCCTCAACTCTGAGTTCAAGTGATGTCAAATCAATATGGCTGCTTTCAGCATCAGCAGTAAACACCAAGGGCGCTTCTCAATACTCAAATTGATGCTTCCTCGTTTCCTCGCTCCTCCATCCTGTAATCCGGAAATCAATCGAAGTGGAAGTCAACCATCTCGAAGGACATATCTCTATTCTCAATTCTCTAACTGCACCGTGAGGAACGAGGAGTGAGGAAACTTCCAGAGAAGCTACAGTAGGAGCGAGGATACACAGGTGTATCCTATGCAGAAGTTTCTTGTTGAAGAACCTGACGCACGTATAAATTCCCCTCCTCCTTTACATCTGCCACAATTTCAAACAAAATGTCCTTTGATGATGTGATTGAATTTTGTGTGAAATTATATTAAATAATAATATTCTTAGAGTATTGTAATTAATTCATCCTTGCATGTTTGGATATGAAAAGCTGCACCAAAGATGAGAAATTATGTATTGTTCGTTAATTCATTGTGGAATAACCCAGACATTTCACATACTATACAAGTGCATTTAGCTTTATTAAGAATGTTTTTGTTAACAGAGCTCCAGCAACATAACGGCAGATCCCTGAAGCACAGTGAGGTCATCCAACCAAGCACAGTCGTTAATTGATGTCCCTTTTTTAAGTGACACTTGATAGAGCGAGGATAGTCCATTCGATTTGGTTCGATTCCTCTCTCTTCACATCTCATCCTTGCATCCTAAGGAGGTGGAGTGAAGATGCAAGGAAAGGAAACGAGGATGCACAAATAAGATGAGAATCACCCTCGGAATGTTTACACGCTGCCATTTTGTCAAGCTGAATGAATTTAATCCGACTGCAGATTCCGAAAATACTGTTTATATGTACCCTAAACATCGTAATCCTATTCATATATTCTGAACATACATCTGCAGAAAATGTAAAGAAGTAAATAAACATACGCACCACTGCACTACGAGCGACATATTTTTTTAATCCAATTGAGAAAATCTAGAGTTTTTTTCCCCCTATTTATCAGATTATTTTAGACCTCCACCACACCTTTCACGCCAATCAAATTAATTCGGTTCGAGCTGATCAGTTGAGGCATTTACATGAAGGCTTTTCAATCCGATTGAACTATTAATCTAATTACTGGCAGATAATTTGGTTGGATTTAAACTAAATGTAGCACTTCATACGTTAAAAGTAACTCTGTATATACTAGTGTTTGCTATGGACCCATCAACATACAGATTTACTTTGTTAAATCTTTAACACCGACTATACAGTGTATGGTGTGGAACATGGAAAATATACATCGCAGAGGTAAAAATTACATAACTGCAAGCTCCAACTTCCCACTTCTGAGGCAAGGCAAATGTAGCATTAACTTGTAAGGAAAAGGGGCAGGACTGAGCAGCTGTCTCAGGCATAGGGTGGAACTAATTTCCAAGCCAGAAAAATGTAAACAGAACCCTGAAAACCACATGGCAATATTAGACATCACAGTGTCTTTAATAGTATTATATTATTATGGGTCTATTAACACTTTTAAACTATGTAGACTGCACTGTTAAAGGTTTCAGATTGCTTATGAGATATGGGGGGGGGGGGGGGGGGGTTGCCTATTTGTAATCTGGGATTTGGGCCTAAATTATCCTTAATTTATAGGCTTTCTTTTCTCTCTCCCTCTCAGTATGTCTCATTTCTACATTGGCCAGTGTCAGGTGGAAAACATCAAGCTGTCAATCTTCTGTTATTGTCAACCCACCCCCTTCCTGACCTTGACCAGTAACAGACTGTACAAACGCATGCGCTGGAACGTGGAGCGAAAGATTAGTAGCAAGGCAGGAAGAGAAGAGGAAGAGAAAGACAACAGGACTGAAGTCACACATGAGATGGAAGAACAGGAGGCAAAGGGAGTAGGAGGGATGGAAGGCAACAGTACAGAGTAGTGAGTGTGACTGCAACTGCAAGAGGATGAAATTGTATAACCCTTGTGTTTTCTATTTAATGACAGTGTCTTGCAGAGGTGTATTGTAAAACAAATGTTTCAAAACATGCCTCAGTATCCTTGCCAAAGCAGACTCCAAAATCCATTAGTTGTTTACAGTGAACAGCTTTTTCATACAATCAATATGAAAAAAGGCACTAATTATCCAGCACGATATTCTTGAATATTCAAAGTAAAAAGTGTTTAAAATATCACAATTGCGTACCAGAACATCTGCAATAACAGTAGAATATGAGAAGAAATTATTCTTCTTCCCGTTGTAGTTACTTCCTCTGCTATGAGGACATCCACCTAGAGGAGGGAGAGGCACTGCAAGAACAGACAGACAGAAAGCCAGGAGAGGAGGCGGTATTGAGGATGTGGTCTGTAGGGAAATGGGTACAGATATATCCAGACCCAGACACTGAAGACATCAATGACTGGTAACAGGCTCTCCACACACAAAAAAAACCATCTCTATATAACTGGGGAATTCATGACTAATTCTGAAACTCTTCTCATACAGTGGGCCATTTGTGCATATCGTTCACAAAGCAGCATTGTAATGCTGTGGATAATCAGAGTGATGGATTTTTAAGCTCAGTGTGCCAAGCGGTTTAAAATGATTGCATAGCATATAATAAAATAAAAATAGACTGTCAACTGACACTGAGCAGCTTTTTATAAATTTACACAGTTTGTTGCATTTCCTGTATGAACATATAGTGCAGGGGAAATCTGGCCTCACTGTGATGCTACATATCAAATAAATGTGTCCTAGGGTGTTGTGCACTATTCCTCAGGGTCAGTACAAGCCGCTGATGTTTCTGGGTGAGGAGGAGCCGTTGTCCTGCGTTGCCACAGACTGTCTGCTGGGGGTGCTGCTGTCTCAGGCTGGTGAGAGCGTGACACACCCCATCACTTAAGGACTGACACAGCAAGAAAAGGATGTTCACCAACCAGGAGTGAGAACATTGATTCTTACTGAACTTGTAAGAATGACAGTTTTCCTTTCCATGTAGATCGGTTTGTTTCTCTCAACTGTTCATTTTTGCCTTACATTTTCTAATGCATGTCCTAGTTTTTTGAGACAGTGTTTTGTGTAAATGTTAAAGTTTTGGTAACATTTATAAAACTGCTGAAAAGATAACAGATGCCAAGTTTTACCATCTACCAATCCAGTTTTATTTCTTTCAGCATTGAAACAAATATCAACTTGGATAGATTACAAAATAAATGGAGCTGCCATGGTTTGATAACATCTACAAACTGAATACAAAAATACAATCCTTCATTTAAAAATAAATTACAAAAATATACACCATAGTACAGAATGAAACTAAATAACATTTCCATTTGTTATGCATAATGTGATCACAGTTCATACAAGTTCTTGTATTGAATAAACAATTCTGATCCCTGATTGTTATTTACAGTGAATTATCAAACATTAACAAGTCCAGTGTGTCTGGAATACACTAATCCGGATAAAGGCTGGCATAAAGACATACATTTTTCCTAGTGATGTGAAACATTCAAGTGATGACCAGCAACAGTAGTACTGGTCTGAATATACCTGGAGACTTCATTCCCTGACTCAGTGTTCAGTGGCTAAACTATTAACGGAATCCTTAATATAAATAAAGATAAAGCTCAAGACAGACAAAATGTAAAAAATTAAATAATTCTACAAATACCTAGACTTACTGAAAACAAGTATGATATTGGATGGACATCTACATACATTTAATCGAGCATGCAGTCTCAAGGGCTACAACAATCCATCTGCACCTTTAAGTCTACCCAAATTTAAGAAGATTTCCCTTTGAACTTTGGGAACAATTCTAGTTTTGACTAAACTAGTCAAACAAAATGCATCCCAATTACATAAGAGGTTGTGCCACGTCTACGCACAGTTAAACAGCGACCACAAGTCCTGGAAACACACAAATGACATGTCACAGGAAAGGGGCAATACAAGCTCAAACATTACAACACCTATAGAATTTGACATGCACACTTCACAACTAGTATATTATTCTACAAAACAGCAAATTCCATTCCCAATCTAAAATTATAGCCCTGGTCCCCTACATTAATGAAGCAAAAAAGCCAACACAATTTAATTAAATATGGCTTTGAGTGTTGCCTACAATTAAGGGTTTGGTGCATCACTGTATCCGAACAGTTCGAGGGGAATAGTTTGAAAAGTACAAACAAGTTTTTGTATCAAACTATGCTCCTCAATGAATATTTAGCATAATCCAAATTTCCTTCATAAATATTAGCACCATTAACCCCCACCACCTCATGTGAGCTAGTTAAAATTTTATAAGAAATTTCCATTATACGGAATTACAGTACAAATGCCACCAATTTATCTAGTCTCAAACAGTACTCAGCTTGTTCAAGTACTACGATTTCATCCAATAGCTCAGTTTCCTGTAAATGACTTTCCCCATTGGAATCAATGTACTTTTTAAAAAAAAAAAAAAAAAAAAAGCCCGGTTATGTCCCATGTATTGCTGGTGCCCTTCATTTCTACATATTGTGACCAGTTAACTGGCATGTTGAGACCGCAAGACCATTCCTTTACTTAAAATACTGCATCAGAGAAAGTGAATCTTGGCTAATCACATTAATGCGTTAGTGCTTCTTGCCAAAATTCAGTAAATTCTAGACAACTTCGATTAGATTCCATGCTTAATAGTGCTATCTGACTTGCATACAAATAATCAAGAACATTGTCTGCAACAAGTGCCTTCTCTGCTTTACCCAGATAAATGATGGTGCAGGAGGGAAAGGCAGACGCTTGCAATAAACCGATCATGGATGTAGCTTTCTGACTCAGAGCTGGTGTGATATGGCATGGCTATCGTGCAGGGGTGGGGAAGTGTACAAAAAGGAATTGCCATAAACTTAATCAGTGCAGCCAATTCCTGGCTATCCAGTAGTATTAGCTGGAGAAAAAGGGGGGGGGGGGGGGGAGTAACAGCATCTTTGACAGACACTACCAGCTTTTAACGTTAATAACCTCAGGTGAGAACGTATGGTTATGCAAAATTACTTTTCAGAAATACTTGCAAAGTAAAGACAATCCTGTAGATTCTCCTCATTTCTACCCTCGATACCCTACAGCTGCAGTCGTTATCCCTTTTAGTCTGCCTCTCCCCAACAGTAGGCTTAATGATGGGTCTCTAGCTCCACTACAGTCCATTCCCCTTGTGGAGAACTGCCAGAAATCTCAGCAGAGAAGCTGCTAACAGAAGTCACTGTGGCAGAAGGTGGAGTAAGTGTGGGCAGGCTGGGCCAAAGGCTAGTCTCCAGTGGGCTCAGTGTCCCAGCAGCCCCACCAGGGAGGATCAATAGCGGGGAGCAGTTGTCCCCATTTAGTAATAATGTCTGGTTAATCAGCTGCTGGACAATGTCTGCCTTCTTGCTCCAGTCAAGCTCCAGAGGAGAAGGCTGCTGGGGAGAGCTGGATCCAGAAAGAGGAGGGCTGTCTAAAGCCACAGAGAGAGTTTGCCCTTCATGGTCCTGAATGAGATTAGGAAATGGCAGTGTGCTTTGTGGAGAATCTGGGTTATCTGAACTGGAGCCTGCCTCTGGGATGTTACTTCTCTCTCTGGGGCAGCATTCATGTTCTACCTTTACTTTCAGAAATATTTCCCGCTCTTCCACTTTGTCTTCGAAGTCTTCCTCTGAATCACTGATCTCTAAAGCCTCATAGATGGTACAAAGCCCAGAAGGTGACAGAACTGCAGTTGTATTCTTCTGGTGCTTACTTTGTTTGTGTTGTTCCAGCTCTTGTTGCCACTGCATGACCTGCTGTCTCTGCTTCAGCTCCTGCTGTTGAATTTGCAGGTGGAGCAGATCCCTCCTCTGAACCTCCAACTCAGTCTCATTCTTCTCCCGGTTCTTTTGTTCAAGCTCTCCTGCAACTTGGTTTTTCTCCTTCTCCCTTTCCTCCATTTGTCTCTTAGCCCTACGGCTCTGTTGCTCCCGCCGCTGCTCCATCTCCTCAAGCTGCAGCTGATGTTGTTCTAGCCGACGGAGTTGAGTGTTGCACCCCAGACTTTGCATCCGGGGAGGAAGATCAGAAGGCAGACGGGTCACATGATCCACACGTAGTCCAGAATGGTGCTTGGGTGGCCTTGTTGCATGGACTGTGGGCACATTTTCTTGCTGTAGAACACATATGTCAATTCCTGTGAACATGGCAAATGGTCCAAGTAGGTGTTAGAAAAAATAAAATTGAACAGTATCAAGTAGGAGTAAAACATTAAGCAGTAAATGAAAGATGGGAGGGAGGAATTGGTGGTGGTAGTAGCAGGGCACATAGACAAAGTATATTCAGTATAAACCATTCAGAATAAGAATGAGGTTTTTGTGCAGTGAAAGCGGCCACGCCCTGTATATGCAGTAACCACCGACTATTGTGAAGAGTAAAAAAAAAACTAAACCCACTCTCAAACAAGACAACTGGATGAATACATGCAAGCACCATGCATATTACCAAAAGGTAGCAATGTGCAAATAGGAAGGATCACACACCACACGCAAGCATGCCTCAAGCAACAACCCTTGTGAACAGCAGGATCAGTGAGCAGATCACTGTGCAAGATGATTCAGTTTAGACGTACATGTAATTTACCATCTCAAAGTGGACAGACTTAAAGTGATCACTTCTGCAAGTCAGTGTGAATCCTCCACTAAAGCTCACCTGACAGAACTGAATTCTGGGTGGTGGTCAAAGCATAGCATTTGGTCAGCCTTGAGTGGTGGGTCAGATAAACAGCAGAAGAACCAAGCCATATGGAGATGAAGGCATTTAAAAATAATTTTAAAAAAAAAGGGTCAAAAAAAGGGAAAGGACAACTAAGCACCTTGGTAAAGAATGAGATCCAGAATCCTTGTAGATCTCGTGCTTTCTCCTTCCCTCTGGGCGGTGGGATTCAAGTAGGTGTCGGGGGGAAAAAAAAAAAAAAAAAAAAAAAAAGGGCAGGGAGGGGTACACCAAAATAGACGTGGAAGCAAACTGGAATAGGAGCGCAATGTCCCAACTCCAGTTTTCAGTAAATTTTTGTTTTCAACAACATTGAGATTTTTTGTTTTTGTGGTTAATGTATGGGTGGTAGGACTGCCATCATCATCATCATGACGGGCCACATTCAGAAATAAACAGAATAAATCAAATTGTGTAATAGTGTAAAGATAGGAACATTGTTTTCTAGGTTAGTATTTGCATCCATGTTGGCATTTTTTATTTTTTTTTTAAACAGTTAACCATCATAGTAAATAAAGCTAAAATGCTTATTGTATTTGTACATAAGAGATGTATGTAACAACCATAAAATAAATATGGGGTGGGGAAACAATTCAATCCATTGTCAGGATTGTGGCTCATCATTAGCTAGTGTACCATGCTCCTGCACAATAAACAATGTTCATTTTCATTCCAGGTAAACGTCCACTTTAATACCAGTGAATTGAATCACCCTTTAGCAATTACAAAAAAATAAATACTGGAAGAAAAGTTGTGTTAAATGTCTAACCTTTATTTAAAGCTAGGACAGAAAGTACTCAAAAGGAAAAATATTTCTCAACATTAAGGGTAAGGGTTAAGAAAACCCAATAGTGCAAAGGATAAACAAGGCATGTGTGTGGAAGGGGAGACGGGAGTAAGTAGACCAACTCCATGAGAAGAGTAAACAAAATACAAAGACAATTTAGTGCTTGCATTAAAATGCCACGATAAATACACAAAAATGCTAAGTTCGACCCACAGTACTTTAATCTTGACTAATTCATTGGTCATGTTCTGTGAACTCCACAATTCATGCCAGTCCAAGGCAACACACTTAAGAGAAACAAAAGATTTTCTAATTGTAAAATTGTAGTAGTTATTGCACATACAGGACTTTTAAGCCATATATTGTTGGGGTACTATTAATAGTGCTGGGGAGTGGCACTGACATTTTGAATGATAAGCCTCTTCGCTCCCCACCCCACTTATTACAATCTCTTTTTTTAAGCATTAAGACATACATGGAAAGACCCTGAAAGACAGCAAAGAACACTGAAAGGTGCATTGGCAAAGTGCAGCCTATACATTACCTGTTAAGAAGCTATCAGTCTTTTTGGATATTGTGGAGTAGTAGGGATACGGTGAGTCATGATCCAAGTCTTTTTGGTGCTCTGAGCAGGAAGAGCTATCCGAGCCCATCTCATTGGTGATCGTGCCTCTTGGTGAGCAAGGCTCTGGCAACTCCATAGTGCTCTCCACACAAAGCATGTGCTGCTGCTCGGAGTTTAGCAGACTCTCCCCTTGCTGGTCAACATCTGTAGGAGCATTGACAGGTGCAAGGTTCAGCTCCTTAATAAGTGATGCGTCTTTGGCCTCTTCTGGAAGCTGCTCTCCATTTTCAAGCGAAAAAATACCTGGGCTTTTGATGCAGCTCTCTGTAGTAGACGGAGCATTAGAGTTGGTGCACTCAAAACCATAGGAGGCAGCTGAAGTGGCAGACTGAGGAGTGTCACCACCACCACCAACTCCCTCCATCTCAACACAGGTCTCCTCACATTCCTCTACCAAGGCTGACATGCTGTGGACAACTTGTGTGCTGTCAAAGCATTCGTGTCCAGTTGAACCAGGTTCAGTAGGATCACTGAGCTGCAGGTCCCCTTCGGTGTCACTAGCCTCATCTCCAGTGGCAGAAGAATGTAAGGATGGCTGGTCTGTCAACTGTGACTTCTGCACCAACATATCATCTGCAGGCAGAGTCTCAAGTTCCTCCTCTTCATGTTCAAATCCTGCATGATCAGATTTACAGTAGCCTAGATCCGGCATGATGTCTGACAAAGAAACAGGAACCAGGTTGACTGTTAATGGCGGTTTTTGATTCTCTAGTCCAGGGCTTATGCTGTAATCTTTTAGCTCCTCGCATGTGCTTGAACCACAAGTATGGATGGCTAGTTCTGGGTCAAGCAGAGTGCTAGACTGAGAAATATGTTGGGAATGGGATGCCAAGCCTTGTTTGAGGCCCATATCCATCTCTGCAGCAGGCTCTGAAGAAGGCTGAGGTGAGCTTAGATCAGGATCCATAACAGCTGGAGACTGAGAAGATGGATCCGTTTTGGCACTTCCAATTTCCAGACAGGATTGATCAGCAGGTTGAGTCGGCAATTGTGAGTATGTACTGGCAGGTGCAAGGTTCAATTCCTTAATAAGTGATCCGTCTTTGGCCTCTTCTGGAAGCTGCTCTTCATTTTCGAGCGAAAAAATGCCTGGGCTTTTGATGCAGCTCTCTGTAGTAGACGGAGCATTAGAGTTGGAGGTGGTGCACTCAAAACCATAGGAGACTGCTGAAGTGGCAGGGTGAAGAGTGTCACCACCACCACCTACCTCCATCTTAACACCGGTCTCACATTCCTCCACCAAGGCTGACATGCTGTGGACAACTTGTGTGCTGTCAAAGCATTCATTTCCAGTTGAACCAGGTTCAGTAGGATCACTGAGCTGCAGGTCCCCTTCGGTGTCACTAGCCTCATCTCCAGTGGCAGAAGAATGTAAGGATGGCTGGTCTGTCAACTGTGACTTCTGCACCAACATGTCATCTGCAGGCAGAGTCTCAAGTTCCTCCTCTTCATGTTCAGATCCTGCATGATCAGATTTACAGTAGCCTAGATCCGGCATGATGTCTGACAAAGAAACAGGAACCAGGTTGACTGTTAATGGCGGTTTTTGATTCTCTAGTCCAGGGCTTATGCTGTAATCTTTTAGCTCCTCACATGTGCTTGAACCACAAGTATGGACGGCTAGTTCTGGGTCAAGCAGAGTGCTAGACTGAGAAATATGTTGTGAATGGGATGCCAAGCCTTGTTTGAGGCCCATATCCATCTCTGCAGCAGGCTCTGAAGAAGGCTGAGGTGAGCTTAGATCAGGATCCATAACAGCTGGAGACTGAAAAGATGGATCCGTTTTGGCACTTCCAATATCCAGACAGGCTTGAGAAGTAGGTTGGTTTGGCAATTGTGAGTACACTTGCCAAGGGTTGGAAGAAGGACTGGCAACAAGGGGCTCTGGTTGTAATGACTGCATCCATGCATCAGCAAAAGGATTTTCTGCAGAAAAGGCAGTAGGAACAATGGATGAAGGTTGCATACGGTTCAGGTTGTCCAATCTGTAATCTTCTGCAAAGTCATCTTCATCTGCATTTCCATAACTTTCGAGGCCACTCTCTGTAACAGCCTCACTTGCCATCTCCACATCTTCATCTTCATCCTCATTGTCATTGCACTGCCTGAATGGGTCTTCTGTCATTTCTGATCCTACTTCCATATAATCAACACGATCTTCGTCATCGTCTTCATCATCTTCATTGACCGGAATATCAGGGAACTTTTCAAAGTCTGGAGATCCAGCTGATGCAACTTCATCAGCACCCTTCAGGCTAGCATCACCTAAATCATCCATACTTTCAGTGCCCTCTAAAACACCAGGAGCACTAAGCTCGGAGGCTCCTTGCTGGCTGCAGCTTACATCCTCAGAATCAAATTCTGAGGGCAGGCCTCCTGCTTGCCATACTGAACCAGCCAGACCAGCTGAACCAGGCCTGGACTCTTCAGTAGGCTGTGTACCACTCATGTCAGATACAGACACCTGCTGACTACCCTCCCTATCCTCTTCCTCTTCCTGCTTCTCAACAACCTCCAAGTCCTTAGGGGGCACTTGGGCAGTAATTGAGACCTCACATAGTGAAGCATTTACAAGTTCTTGCTCAGTCAATTCTTGTGTCATTGGTATTACAACCGAAACATAGTCATGAACTTTTTCTGATTCTAGTACAACAGTTGGCAGATTAGACATAAATACAGGGACATTAGCAACGGACTGCATAGCTAATGGCTCAACAGCCATTGTCTCTTCAGTGGAAACCGTGTCTACATTTGAAGTCTCTGAGGCAGGTACTTGCACCCCTTCTCCCGGACCTTCCACAAGTGCACTAGTTTGTTGCTCAGGCTGTGCCAACTCTACTGAAGGAGTTTGTGCTTCCATCACAGATTCTACAGATGCAGTAGTTAGAGAGGCAGTTGCTTCCAAAATTGCAGAGGGTTCCACTGGCTCTGATGACTGTTCTTCTGAAGGCTTTCCTTTGATTAATAATGGCAAAACAGAGTGGGTTGATTTGGCCGTTTGACGCTTCACAGAGACTAGGTTACTACTTATTCCTTGCTTGTTATTGCCTGAAGCAGTGCGTGAGGAAATGTTTCGGGAACTTGAAGGGACCTTCCTTGTTGGTACTTGTCTAGTTTCATCTGTTTTTGGTTGAGATGTTTTAGTGTCTGTGGATGATCGTTTGGCAGCTGTACCAGGTTTGGGGGGTTCAGGTTTGGAGGCCTTTGTAGCTGTAGAGCGTGTGATGGTAGAGGCCAACGGTTTTCTGGCTGCTGCACCGATGGTGGTTTTAATATCTAGAATGCAGAAGATACCATTTGAATGGTTATCACCAAAAGCAATGTGTAGTCTTCAATAAGCATCCTATAGTGAAAAGAACAAGCCCATTAATGTTTTATCACATTTTAGTTACCTTTTTTAGCTGCTACAGGAGTGGAGACCTTAGGCTGTGATGAGTCAGCAGCAGAAGGAGCGGAGACATTTTTTCTTAAGGCTGTAGATTTACTAGCAGTGGTTGTTGGTCTAATTGGCACTGAGGAAGTGGTAGGACAAGAAGCAGCTGCTACAGTAGGCCTAGAGCAAAATAAATGAATAAATAAATAAAAGCAGATCATTTTTATCAATTATATTAAAATTGAGAGAAGGAAGTTGAAAAAAAGATTGTCTGGGATAATAAAATTCTCTGTACAAATAATATTAGATGTCAATAGCATTAAGTCGTCGTCCCCGCCGCCAAAGCAAGAACAAAAGAAACCGTTTCATCACTACAGTTAGACCTTAAAGCAGTGCTCTAATTTTTTATTTTTTCAAAATAATGGACACGGTCATACATTAGCTGCAGCGAAGACAAAAATGGGTACCAAGTGAGTGCATGCTTATGTTCACGGTTCACAACATGTTTAAATGCCTAAGCCCCACATGCTTGGACTTTTCTCCCCCACAGATTATTCTGCCACAGTGGCCAATTGTTCTGCATTGAGGACAAAGGACCTGGGCCTTCCCATTAGATTACATCAATCTAATGGCATAGAAATGACGGACCGTTTCATCAAAGACAAGCCGTGGACAGGATAATGAGTGACCATACGGGGGGGGGGGGGGGGAGCCTTGGCAGTTAAAAGAGAATGATTGAAACATAAACCAATGACTGCAACATTTGAAAGATGTATAATGTCAAAACTCAGCTAATGCAAACTCTAATGGAAAGCTTTAAAATGTCTTCTGATCTGCAGAAACGGACTGAAAAGCAGGATGTTCCCATCCCCTCTTATCTCCAACCCTGTCGGTCAGCATTACTACTAATCTTACCGTTTAAACTTGCATGTTATGACATGGGCTGGAAACAGTCTTCAAACCATGAACTGAGTGTACACTTGGTTGTGCTGGATTTTTGATGCAAGAAAGCATTGCATTAGGGATGAAGTAAGCAGTTTCTACAGTGATAATTCACTTACGTAAACAAATTGTGACAATATTTGACTACAGTAATAAAGGAGGAGTCGTGTAAAGGAAACAAGGGATTTTTTTGAGAGTACATTCAACACTCATCCACCGCTACCACCACAAATCATGTATCGTTATGCAGGGATATTAAATATTCACCATGACTGACCACTTCACTGGATGTAGTTGTACCAACATTGTGAGCCAATGCAAAATGCTCAACAATTCTCTTATGTGCAAAGCTATGGCCACCAGTTTACGTGGATACATTTCCCCATTCAGTAACAGCCAAAGTGATTTAAAATCAAGGATCAACATTTCTATTCCAACAAACATCCCTATTGGGATTACCTGGATGTCTTGGGAATAGGGGCAGCTTTGGAGGCAGCTGAAACATTGGCTTTGGCAGCAGGTGCAGTAGTAGACCTTGGTGCTGCTGAAGAGATGGATAGATTGGTTGAGAAAAACTGTTAGAAATAAGACAGAATTGGTGCAGAGTCATTCTGTTGAGCGGTACCTGGGATCTTAGGTTTGACTGCCACATTGCTGCCTCCGGTTACTGGCTTTTTGCTCAACGTTGACAAGTTTGCTGCGGTTTTTCTCATCCCACTACTCGTAGAGGGCATTGGCCCGACGGATCTAACAAATTTTCGCTCAGCTGCCTTCAACTGTGTCCTTGGAGCAACAGTTGTAGCAAGAGACACTTTCTTGTCTTGAGTGGATGCTCCAACAGGGGCAGTTTTCTTCATCTCTGAGGACATACTCACCAGTTTCTTGCTTGCACCATTTGAGGCCTTCTTCATAACACCATTGGCCACTTGGTTTTGAGCAGTAGCAGGACGAGATGCAGTGCCTGTTGTAGTTGTTGCTTTAGTACCTGCAGTACCAGGCTTGGTCTTTACTGGGGCTTTAGTCTTGTCCTTGGGTTTTGAGAACTTCCCATTAACTTCTTTTTCAGGAGGAGGCAGTGTTGAGTTTGCTCTCTCTTGTTCACCTTCATTGTCCGGCTTCTCAGGCTGTGGAGATGATGGACTCATGTCTTGTTGGACCTGCTCCTCATTTCCAGCTGCTTCAGGAACAGACTCCACCAAATCATCTGCTGGCTCAGCCGGAGTTGTAGCAACCCCATCAGGTTTCATCTCAACCGTTGCCTGGCAAGTTTTTGTATGCTCCAGTTGTCAGTCTGGATTCAGGGCTGTACACACTTAACCCAGGATCAGCTGTTGGATTTGGATTGGACTTTACTTTCTTAAAAACAAGAAAAAGAACGTCATTTTAAACACTGAAGTTCAAGAATTTTTTTTACTACAGACAAAAAAAGGAAAATGAATTAATATGAAATATAAATTTTAAAAAATATACACAACACATCCAGGTCAAATAAGCTATGTAAGACATGTGGTATTTACAAAGTCTCAATAAGATTCTGGTAAATGGGTTTTAAAACAAGATCTCTTAAAATGTTCTGCCTTCACTTTGGATCCATTTTCGCATATTTAGAATGGCATGGAATACTATAAATAACTGAAAGAAGGCACAATTTTGTATGTGAGGTGGTTTGAATCAGGGCTGCACAATTATTCGAATACTGATCTCCATTATGATTTTGACTGCCCATGATTACAAGAACATGATCGACTGCGATATTGATGTTTAAAGTTAATCCTCCGCTCATAGAAAACTCTGCTGCATATCAAACCAAGCACTTCCTAAACTTACAGCTAGTCACCATAGAGTGGCACAGGGATGATGTAATTTTTTTAAATTTCAAAACCTGGAAATGAGTTAGCATTTTAGCGCTCGTGCTGCCAGCTTCGCTTTGGGTTTCAAAGCACACTGCGTGCTCCAGCGCTTTGTGCAAGGGGGAGTCATTACACAGACATGTTGCTAAATGGAACTACAAGAGTAATAAATAAATATAACATATAAATGGCGGGGGGGAATTCATCCACAGAGCAAATCTGAAAAATGTTTTTAAAATCAAGTCTGGAAAAGCTGTCGGAAGCTTGTTCATGGTGACGTTGAAGTAGAGTAAACATGCTGTAGTTCATTTATAGCATACGGTTAGGGTTTTTCCCCCCTCGAGGGATCCAGTGTGATGCTAACTTCCGGGTTCCGGTTCAAAGTTAAAGTCATTCCTGCACCACTCTATTGGGTGAATTGGCTACAGCTCTCCTCTCATAAAAAGACACTGTTATTGCCTCCCCCCCCCCCCGAGTTGTTTTCATTGGATTGCATATTTTTCTTCATTTGGTAGATGGCACTCTTATTTTTTACTTATAAATAAAATTGTACCCAAAATAGCATATTTTGCCAATACGAGATGATTCACTTTAAAGATCAGTCTAACTTAAGGCAAAGATTTGTACATTAGCAGCAATGTAGCACAACATTGAGGTGAAAGTAGTGGTCTGTTTATTTAAATGTGAAAGTGCAATAAAAATATTGTCCCCTTAAAAATAAATACATTTAAAAAAATAAATAAATAATAAAAAAAAAATAAAACCATGAGCTCATGAAAAGTGATCATTTTGACAATCATGCTACCCTAGTTTGAATTTGGTAATAAGTGACGTTATACATTTCAGGAATGCTGTCTCATGTTAGCCACCAAGAGGACTCCATTATGCTCTAGAGAACAAACGGTATTCTACCAAACCTAAGCAAGAAACCAAAATCAGATTGTGCAGCCATTATGCTCAACTACTTTATTCATTAATTTGTTCCGATTCCCTTCTACAAGTCTTGCCATAGCATTAAAACTGAGCCTGTAAAACCATGCGCTGTTCTGAGCTCAACCGAATTAATCAGGATAGAAACCCTGCAAAGAAAACCACAGCAGTGAACCCACTGACCCCTTTCTACTCTTCTTTAGCTGCACTGCCCTTTAAGCCATGGCTTTTCTTTCTCTAGGACCCCAGTCCTCTTGGCTTCCTCCCCCAATCACCCTTATACAAGACCTGTTCAACAGAGCTATTGTGTAGGTTCAAAAACTGGCTTGACCAGCAAGCAAGCGAGTGAATAAAATGAGTGGGTGTATAGTGGGGAAGGTGGGGGATGTAATACAAGAAAGACGGAAGCAGTGAAATTCAATTTGTACTCCATTACTAGAGAGAAGTAACAGACAAAAGGATAAAAGTTAAACACATGGACATGTGCTATAGAAGTATGAAGAGTGAAATCATTGTTGCATATAGTACTTGTGCAGCCATCTGTATAGTTAGTTTGCAAGGCATGGAGGGCACAGTGACCTGGTTTAAGAAGGTTTCATTTAGAGAAATTAAATAAACAAAAGATAATAACCCAGGCTGCATACGAAATCGTATACAGAGACAGTGCGTACTGAATTTGATGTAGTACCTAGTGCACAGCCGTTGAAACAGTACGTACGAATCAGTATGTGTGTAGTATGAAAACAATCCCAGACATACATCCACCACCTTGGTGTCATCATGTGACCTTCGTCATCACAAACAAATCTTAATGGGACCACCAGATTAAAGCAACCACACTAACGGCAAAATGCAGATCTGAAGTGTTTAGTTCAGTGAACTGAATTGGTCACTTGATGTTAACAGGCTGAGGTAAATTTGTTGCCATTAGCTTGGCCAGTTAAAGCATTATGGAGATCACAAAGGTGCACTGTTTCGGACGCAGCGGTGCTCTCGTGTGCAGTCAAACTGTTGAGCACTGCCGTGTGTATGCACATGTCCTGTCGCAAAATGCAGTGAAAACACGACATTCGTGTGATTAAAAAAGGTGTACGTCTGTAATGCACATCAATAATGCTTCTTAAACAGGTGTACGCGACATGTCTTCATTCCATTTGTGTTTACTTCGAATATGACTTTAGCCGGATTCAGGTAATCAATAATCACTGTTTACATGCTAGTTTCTTAATCAGAGTATCGTCTTAATATGGGATTGCGGTTGTCCATGTAAACATACTGACTGTTTTCCAAACTGGCTTGGTAGTTACAGCATTTCTACATTTCTGATTTTGTTCAGTGTTTTGGTGCAATCAATTAATTTTTAAAGCAGGAGAACACATTTAAACATTTGTGAAATGCTCTGAAGATGGTCATGGTAAAGACTGGAGAAAAGATCACATCCTGAACAACAGGTTTCATTGGTAACATGACCACATTTGCCATCCGACATGCAAACACCGACCACTCCTTGATCTCATTCAAAAAGAAAAACAGGGCATCAGCTTTCAGAAGCCATAGGCTGTAAATTAATAGTATTTTAAACCATTCCCTTCCCAATTATGACACCATTGCTCCATACATATAAATAGCTCTACCCACACCTCTGAGAAGGGCTCTCTCAATTCATAATCCCACCCCCTCTCTTAGTCAGTATTTAAAAAGCCAGGAGGATAAGGTCTGATCTGTGAGACTTTGCTTGACTGGATAAATAAGTAGTCTTGGACGTAAGCAGGACAGACTGTTAGACCAATTTCATCTTTAATGATAAGCACCTCTTAAAAACATGACTTGATTGTGTTGGGGGGCTGGCCAGAGCAGACATCCATCCATGTTCTGTCAGTTTCACAGGAGATGAATGAAAAAAAATCTACTGTCTAGACCAGGAACGAAACATGCCCCATCCCTCCCACCCTTCAATCCCTTCATCATTCTATGCTGGCTAGTGTTCAGTCTCCCGCAGTTTATTACAGCATAGCCATTAAATATGGTCCACTTAATGAGCATGCAGGAAGCATGGAACAGAATGGAGTGCTTTCAGAAAGCTTACCATTCATATGATGACTGGCTTTTATTGAAGTAGTAAAGTACCTAGTAAGACTCTGAACAGAGGACATGCTTGAACTGCTGACATACTAGTCTATTAAAAGGTGTGATGAAGGGTGGGGTTAGGGATGCTGGACAACCACGTGCATATTTGAGTGGTCAGAAGACATGAGATGCTTTTTGCATGTTATAATGTTAGATATCCTCACAAAACTACAACTGAACAGCTTGACCAAACTGAGCTAGTGTGTTCCTGTGCAGCTGCAAGCTGACCACATCCTGCATTCTTGACACAAGAGCCAGGATGATCACCAAAGCCATCTTCCCCATGTCTTTCATTTCCAGTGAAATAAAGGAAGTGGTGTATTTGCACAAAAAAAAAAAAATAACCCCCCCACCACCAGTTGAAGGCCAGAGATCCTGCAAAACATGAGTTTTAAAAGCTTTTTTTAAAAAACCAAAAGCATGATTTCAAGCAGCATAACTAACACACCCAACAGTTACAGGACAGACAGGCAATGAAAACGGTCACCCGAGAGGAGAAATATATATTTTATATATACAGTGCCTTGCGAAAGTATTCGGCCCCCTTGGATGGATGGAGCCAAATACAGGACCATTCTGGAAGAAAACCTGATGGAGTCTGCAAAAGACCTGAGACTGGGACGGAGATTTGTCTTCCAACAAGACAATGATCCAAAACAAAGCAAAATCTACAATGGAATGGTTCACAAATAAACATATCCAGGTGTTAGAATGGCCAAGTCAAAGTCCAGACCTGAATCCAATCGAGAATCTGTGGAAAGAACTGAAAACTGCTGTTCACAAACGCTCTCCATCCAACCTCACTGAGCTCGAGCTGTTTTGCAAGGAGGAATGGGCAAAAATTTCAGTCTCTCGATGTGCAAATCTGATAGAGACATACCCCTGTACAGCTGTAATCGCAACAAAAGGTGGTGCTACAAAGTATTAACTAAAGGGGGCCGAGTAATTTTGCACGCCCAATTTTTCAGTTTTTTATTTGTTGAAAAAGTTTGAAATATCCAATAAATTTCGTTCCACTTCATGATTGTGTCCCACCTGCTGTTGATTCTTCACAAAAAATTACAGTTTTATATCTATGTTTGAGGCCTGAAACGTGGCAAAAGGTCGAACAGTTCAAGGGGGCCGAATACTTTCACAAGACACTGTATATATAAAATATATAAATAAATTTTTAAAGATGCACAGCTCACACCATCGAACATTAAAAGGCTACTCTCACTATGCAATCAGTGTGCACACATTTCAGTAGGAGCTCTCTCTCCTCAACCTCCTCTCTCTCCCCCCACTGAACTACAGTGCATCAATGTCCCAACTACCAGCAAGAGCACTGGCAGTTTTCCAGTTTGACAGACCTCTTACTGGGGCCCTGAAATGCGTCAGCATGCCAAGTAGGACGAGGCCACTGCACGGTGATTTGAGACTCGTGTGGCCTTTCAGTGACACTAAACATCGACTATGTTGCTGTATGCAGTTGGTAAGTGGTGTTGGTTTTCTTTCTAGCGTGATGGTAATAGGATACAAGGGTGTAATGTCAGAGGAAGGGGTTATTTTAAGTGAGAATCATGAAGGATTGTGCATATTCTAATGAAACACTGAGCGAAGATCGGGTAGAAAGTAACATGTTAAATACTGAACAGTCAAAAGGTCACCTGTCTCAGCATCACATCCTTCATTAGGATGGTTTTCTAAACACACACGGGTTAAAATAGAGCACAAAATACCACATTTCCGTTCAGTCAGCCTTTTTCTCTCAGCTGCTGCAACTTCCCATCAAACTTTTTCCAGCGCTTAATGCTCGCACACAGCTTGTAGCCCCACCAGCCATTTTCTCATACTTATGACCTCATATTTATTAGTTCAACCTATAAAACTGGTTTAATCCATAGAAAAAAGGTCTTTCCATCAGCAGGAAGACCACACAGTCATAGCCATAACCACAGAAGTGTGGCTTCAGTGTACGTGTATTCCCAACCTTGCATTTGGTGCAGTTATTGGTTAAATACAGGATGAGAAAATGAGGTCTGAGAGTACCCTGAAAGGGTTAACTGCTCATGATAGCACAGAAACATGAAAGCCCTGAGGTAGCAGACAGTATCTCCCTCATCCAGCTAGATTACGATTGGCCATGCATGAGTGTCTAGTGTTCAAATGTGGTAAAATGACACCGCAGGGCTCAGTATTGGGTGTGCGCACAGTCAGGGTTCAACAAGAACGTGCCAAACTAGTAGGGGGTTTGGGAAGGCACAGGACAAGCATTTGGTAAGCTCCCACAACAGGAACTCAATGTCAGGTGGTAGACACACCCCTTTTGCCACACACGGAGAAAGCCAAACTACATTTTTACATGGAGATCATTTACACTGGCAGAGAGAGTTGAACAGGGAGAGTGGTACAGATGGTAAATAGTGGCGTGATGGATTGTGTCACTTGGCATGATGTAATGTGGACTCAACAGACAGAAGAGATTATAGTAATGGATAGGAGTCCTGCTTTAAATGGATTAAAATGAGACCAGTTGCTTATACAAACAAAAGCACTATATTTGGAGCAGGATGCGAGTCAGTAAGTTGCTAAGCCTCTGTTGACAAATAACGAACTTATTTCAAAAGCACTTTAATGGTCACAGCACAATATACATTACTGAATTGGAAACAGTCCAGTACCAATATTAAACTCTTGATCCGTTTGCAAAGTCACTGGGATTGAAAGAGAATTGCACTCAACTTCTTAATAAGTGCTTATCACCAAGCTCTGGCCCTCGAAGAGAATATCCATACAAACTACACAAAGTATTGGTGCAAACATTTCAACATTGATGCAGTATCCCCTCTTCCCATGACACATTCTTCACAATAATGATGGTAATAATCAGAGTTGGGCAGGTTGCTCCAGAACCAACTTTAAAAAAAAAAAAAAAAAAAAAAAAAAGAGGGACAGCTACTGCAAACAACGCAATGTCATTGAGGCATCACTCCCAAGTTTCAACCAAACAAGAATGATCCCATAACAGCCTGAAGCTGCTGTAAACCAATATTTTCCATGTCATAATTACAGAGCTACTCACAGCTTTCTCATGGGTCATTCAGCCAAAACAAAAACATTGCATTTGCTTGACCAGAACACAAACAGAGTAACATGGGATGTGAAAAAGAATGGACCAAAAAAAAAATTATAATTAATGACAGTACTGAAGCCATCAAAGCCAAAGGACTAGATGTACAAACACATGCAGGAATCTGAACTTGCCCTACTCACCAGAATCACACTCCAAAGGAAGTCTGACCCAGAAAAAAACCACTGTTTACTTCTAGCCCGTCTAGTGACAATGTTGGAAACAATGCCGAGTTAAGCCAAAGGCCCTTACTAAAACAGGTGTCTAAAATAACTGGACACAGCTGAGCTATTACACCAAGTGACAAGACTAAGGTTTGGCACATGCTGAGCAGGAGTGGACACCATAAATCACAAGACAGACAGGAAGCTGCCAGCACAAAAGGCGAAGCTTCACAAATCTCAGGGGTGTTTTGTAAACAAACATGTACAAGAACAGTCTATTTTCATAGAAAGAGGCAATTTGATTGACAGACATGGCAGATGACAATACAGACCTTTTCCTGCAGCCCAACCTCCCATCTTAGAATTTTCCCTGCTCAAATACACCCGATTCAACTACTCCGCTAATCAACAACCCTTATTGAGCTGAAGTGGGTGTGAGAGAAGAGAAAACATGTGCAGGACCTGGTGGTTCTCCACGACCATGGTCAACAAATGTGAGCTTTTCATTCATTAGAACAGGGGTGGTCCAATCTTCTCTGCAAAGAGCCGGTGTGGGTGCAGGTTTTCATTCCAACCAAGCAGGAGCCACACCTGATTCCACCCATTTAATCAGTTGAGCTCGGTTTTCAATAGATTCAGGTGTGGCTTATGCTTGGTTGGAATGAAAACCTGCTTTCACACAGGCCCTTTCCAGATAAGATTGGACACCCCTGCATTAGAAAAATCTCAATGTTATTGGAAACCAGCACACACACGCAGAGGACCAATCTGATTGCAGCTTACATCATTTGGAAGGTTGGACCAGAAAGGTGTACAAAAGGCACAAGATGCTCCATATGACATGGGTGAAGCATCTGAAGCTGAGACCAGGACAGTACTGCCTTCACCAACTACTTAGAATTCTTTCATCTAGCATTCACAACTTGTATAGAAAATTCCGGCTACTTCATTAACGCCATGACGGGTGTTTCATGAAGGTGCACAAAGGAAAGTTCTTCTCAACCCTGTTGGATAGGGTCATCTTAAATTATAACACATCTCACTGTATGAGAAAATAATGAAAAACCTGTTTACAAGAAACTCATAATGGAAGACTGAAGGCTGCCTTTGACCTTTTTACATTCAAAATGTTCGAGGAATGCCTTCATGAATGAGTCAGGGAAACTTCTTTATAAATCAAGCTCCACATCTGTCAAATGAACCCTTTCATAGATGGGACATGGGCGGGGCAATATGATGAATCATACCAACATCTTTTATAACAAAAAAAAAAAATTGAACTACCGACATGATTGTCATGAAGCTTGTTCATCATGATAAACCATATACAAATCTCTTCAGATTTATGCAATTTCCTTAATATCGCACACGCATAGATGGGACTGACTTCCAAATGGTTTGATCGACAACTGCCATTAGACGTTAATCACAACCTAGCTTCATGTAAATCTTCTTCCTGTTCTCTTCTCATGTTGAAATTCTTGTCAGATGTGTTGTATAAGGATCCGGCTGACAGCCAGTTGCGTATTCCTTTAAATTACCCAGCTAACTTCATGGAAAGACATGCAGGGCAAAACTTTGAACCAAAGTGGGAGAGTCAAAACCTAAACAACAATAATGGACATGTGCCGGGCCTTTCGCACAAGCGGCCTAGAGCAGTTGTCACGTCTAAATGGCCCATTTGTTAATAAGATGACTTGCAAATGAGTCCAGACCAGGACATAAACCAGACCAGGAGCCCTGCAGCTGCCTTTTAGCAACAAGGTTAAAGTTCTCCTCAGTTCCCTGAGTGCAAACCTCACACCTCCTTTCAGAGCAAACAAAAAGGTCATGACCTCAATCCTCTACAGACACACTATGTGGATTTCTGGGATGTAAACAGTGTGTCTGGGATTTAATAGCAGAACCCGATTTTATCTGCAGACCTGAAGGGAACTCTGATGGTCCTTAAATCAGGGAGGCAAACGTGTGTTTGGTGAGCACCAGCTTCTGATTGGATGTTTACAAATCAATTAAAGTCAGCCTCTATTACACTGAATCGATTTGATGTGTCAGTTAGGAACGGTTTCCGGTAAACGATTCGGGATCAGATGACATTTTATCCGGATCGAGTGTGTTCTTTGAGTTGGGTCAGCTTAATCTACTCACAAAGGCCATTTAAAAATGGAGACAGCCGACCCAGTCACCCATGCTCACACAGAACCAGTACACTCACGGGTTAATCCTCCAC
>JAFFST010048706.1:517661-525786 GCA_022414735.1 Noturus placidus
TTTGCCTAATTAGTTTTACAGCAGGACCAGTATTAGATAGTTATACAGTCAACCCTTATTTTAATTAAACTGAATTGTATGTTTGTTTGGTGAAGAGCTAACCGAGAGCTCAAAACTCGACTTACCGGTAGAGTCGTGAACCGCGTTATTTTGATCAACCAAGGCCATCTTGGTAGCGCGAGAGAAATATCCGTCATAAAAAGCGAGTCCGGGTCACGCTGCATTAAAATAAGAGAAAACGAACCCGTGCTAACGCGCAACAACAACAGATCTGAGCTGCTTCTCGTGCGCGCGTGAGACTATTTAGCTCTCAGTAAAAGCTCGCGCGTCCACACAGAGGTCATGTGACCACACCGCGTGACGGCACGCTACTCTTCCGTTTAGGTGTGTTCGACTTCATGCGGCGCTGCGCACACGAGATAGGTCCATCTGCAGAGCCACAGCAGCAGTTCCTGGCCAGCAGGCTCCGGCCGGAAGTTAGGGCGGAGCCAACGACAGCTCATCGTTATGGCGGAAGTTCTTTGTAAAGTTTTAAAACTTGTTCATTTCGCTAGTATTTGTTTAAACGTACACAACCGGTCAAAAGTTTAGACCCACTAATTCTTTATTTTACCCCCCCCCCACATTTAATAATAATATTAAAAATAATAATAATAATAATTATTATTATTATTATTATAAAGTGGGGCGCACGGTGGCTTAGTTAGCACGTCCGCCTCACACCTCCAGGGTCCAGGGTTCGAGTCCCGCCAGGGCCATGTGTGTGCGGAGTTTGCATATTCTCCCCGTGTGTCGGGGGTTTCCTCTGGGTACTCTGGTTTCCTCCCCCAGTTCAAAGACATGCATGGTAGGCTGATTGGCGTGTCTAAAGTGTCAGTAGTGTATGAATGTGCGTGTGTATGTGATTGTGCGCTGTGATGGACTGGCACTCTGTCCAGGGTGTACCCCGCCTTGTGCCCGATGCTCCCTGGGATAGGCTCCAGGTTCCCCCGTGACCCTGAAAAGGAGTAAGCAGTTGAAGATGGATGGATGGATGGATTATTATAAAGTGATCAAAACTCTGGAGTAAAACAAATGGAAGTACGTGAATTATGTTGTGATTAAAAAAAAAAATCCAAAGTAAATCAAAATAATTAAATATTTCAGCATTTTCAAAGTAGACGCCCTGTTTGCCTAGAATTTCCCGAAATGTATTCTTGGCGTTTTCTCGACTGATTTCTTGAGGAATTTCCCTGAGATGCTTTTTAAAGGAGTTCCCACCGACGCTGGACTCTTATCACCTGCTTTTGAGAATATTTTGTTCCGAGTCGTCCGTTTAAAAAAATATTATTTTGTAAATAAAATGTTAGTTCTCTAATGAAAGAAATGAACATGTTGGCAAGACGGTATTTTTTTGTCTACAACACCGATTTCACACATTTAATCACGCACCTTCAGATCAAGAGGTTTTTAAGATCACATGAAACATTTCAGTCGAGTGTCTACTAACTTTTGAGCTGTAGTGTATATAACTGAAATAATATATATTTTTATGATAACAGTCTTAAGTTTTCCATTGAATTATTTGACTCACAAGTAATGTTTTTTGTTTTGTTTTTTTACGAAATGTTCCACTCACCTTTGTTGAATTATGTGTTATATGTTTAATACAAGGGGCGCACGGTGGCTTAGTGGTTGGCACGTTCGCATCACACCTCCAGGGTCCGGGGCTCGAGTCCCGCCATGTGTGTGCGGAGTTTGCATGTTCTCCCCGTGCATCGGGGGTTTCCTCTGGGTACTCCGGTTTCCTCCCCCAGTCTAAAGACATGTGTCTAAAGTGTCCATAGTGTATGAGCGGGTTTGTTAATGTGTATGTGATTGTGCCCTGCGATGGACTGGCACCCTGTCCAGGGTGTACCCCGCCTTGTGCCCGATGCTTCCTGGGATAGGCTCCTGGTTCCCCGTGACCCGGATAAAGGAGTAAGTGGTAATGGATGGATGTTTAATACAATATAAAAACGTAATTAAAATATTTTCAGTTAGAGACAAAGATTGAAGATTTATACTTTTAGTTCCATCAAATAAAATGTATTTTTAATACTCAAGTAAAAACAGGTATTCTTTAGCAAACAATTTCAGAGCAAAAGCAAAAAAAATTCAAAGTTAACAGATAAATGAAGCTCCAGGCACAGAAGTAACTTTTAACAATGAACGTAAATTAAAACAAAACTTCTCATCTTAAATGTAACTAAAATATTCTGAAACATAAAATGAAATTAAAATACTCAGAAATTAAATATTTAAAACTCTTCGCATGGGCAGTTAACCCTGAGGTCCTGTTTGTCTTTGCACTCATCGAGAAACATTTCCATGGCTGTGTCCGACAGCACATACTGTGACAATACGTACTGAATTTGATGCAGTATCTACTGCAAGGCCTTTGAAACAGTACATACTAATCAGTATGTGTGTGTAGTTTAACCTCTGTCATTAGTTTCCCAATGTCACTTTTGAAATAATAATAATAATAATAGCGTGGTTATAGAGTGCAGTTTTGAAGGTCTACGTATTTGTTGCGGTAAAATGACTCCACTACATGGACTCAAAATTGTAAAAGATACCACATTTTAACTGGATGCTCTTTGTGAAAACAGTATTGCCGACTCTTTTCAGGGGAATGTTGCTACTGCATTCTCAAAGACTAGCTAGACTAACCTGGGTGACGTCACAGGCTAATTTGCATGCTGCTGAATCTTGAAAATGTGTTAAATGAAGATTTTCTGAAGACAGAACACCATAGATAAAAAAAGCTACTTCTAATCAATTGTTTCCATGCATTTCTTTACTTGCATATGAGGGCTAATTGCTTAAAAATTTGACAATTAGACAAAATGTATGTATCATAAAACTTGCCTCGTGTTTTATCACTGTTTACAGGACTACCAGACAGATAAAATATAAAACATTTTGGCTGCCTAACATGACATTAGGCTAGTTTGGTGTCGCTAGCCAAGGGGAGGCAAAACTAAGCAATCACTGTATGGGTTTAGCTGCTAAAGTGCCATGCAGAATATGTTAACTGTCCTTCTGTTCTGCGCATATCATGTTCATGTGACTTGGTGCTCATATAGACAGTTAAACACCTTGTTTTCCTGTTCAGCATGAGAGCATGTTAGTGTTTCAGTTCCATCCACTTTAATGGTAAAATAAGCATATATCCATTTTTTCCCTCACAAAACTGACCGTGAGCTAGCGTTTGGCAGAATTGAGAGCGGTCAGCCAATAAGACACAAGTATTTTCCTGTAAACCCTGTCTGATTGGTCTTGCCTCCATTCACTGGATAGAAAATTACAACACTGTTGTCTTTTTTTACTGATGTTCAGTTATGTAGTGACAAACAGCTCCAAGTAAAGAATTATTCGGGGCTAAAGAAAAAAATCTTCACGGCTACAGCCCCCAATGTCCAGGCCAGATTTCACCCCTGTGCCCAAAGTGAGCTCCATAAACACCTGGTTGGCCAAGTTGGGAATGGAAGAATTTGAGTGTCCTGCACAGTACCCAACCCAACCCAACTCAACCCACTGAACACCTTTGGGATGAACTAGAATGCTGACTGCACCCCACATCTGTACCTGACCTCACTAATGCTCTCCTGGTTGAATGATCACAAATCCCCACAGCCATGCTCCAAAATCTGTAAAGGGATGTTCAAAAAGCACACATGGGTATGATGGGCAGGGGTGCACAAACTTTGAGCCATAGTATATATAATGATTCACACAATCACATTGTAGCCACTTTAATAAAAAACATAATTTGTCACAAAAGATAATCCTGTATAGCTTGAACACAAAGCATCAGACGATGCAACATTGTATTTGCCTTAATTGCAGTACATAAGTTATACAATTTTCTTTGATGATTATTAAAGAATAAACAAGGATTAAAAGTTCTCTTAAATGACAGGGGTGCCAGATTTATTAACATAAATTAAAGGTAAAATAAGTACAGTACATTTTCCCCTTGAATAAAAAATGTATACAGCTTCAAGTATGGAATGTGTCATTGTGAAAGAAGAAGTGAAAGCTTGTAGTAACAAGCACTGAGGAAATACTGCGGCATGCTGCTTCTTATTCTAGCACCGAACAACCAAATGTAAGAAAAAACCCAGAAACACAGTCTACCAATGAACTGAGAGTGCATAGTGCACCTTTAAGGTGAAAAACTACATTCACTTTACTTAGACTTATAAAGGCTAAAGACTATATGTAGTATATTCAGTCCTTGTCCAAACATTTACAGTACAATTACAGTAAAAATGAATCATTAGATCATGAAAATACTCAGTGTGAATTATACAGTGCCGTTAAAATTTCTCATCATAGCAAATGCATGTGTCACGAGGGAGTCAAGCTTGAGGCAGAGATATCAGTTAAGAAATGGTATAACCCACTGTAGGGGTGGTCAAAACTAACTTATATGTGCTATTCTGACATGTTAAATGTTTGTAATTAAAATATTAATTAGATCTCATTTTTATGAACCCTTAAACTCTGTACTTTTTAAATTGAGGAGTTCAAACCCTCCTCCTATATTAAAACAAAGTCCCATATTTGCACCCTAGTTTCCACCACTAAAAATGGAAATAATCCATTCCTCCTCCAAATAAATAGAAATCTTTTGCTAACTACAATTCAACACTGTAAAGTGTGTTGTTACGTGACATCTGATCTGTTGTTAAACCTCTGCTATCACATCACTCCCTCAGTCACACTGCTGAACTTTCTCCCTGACCTCCAGTCGAACACTCAGGTTTATTGGAAATTCAGTATCAGTTAGGGGAAAAGGGCACTTTTCCTCAGAGGGCTATAAACAGCGCTGTCTTATCTACCATCCAGAGTCTTGTCACGAGCAATGACCACTTCATCAAACTTAATCATCAGTGTGGTTCCTTTATGCCAGTGCACTGTGACTTTGGCTGGGAATCCACTGTGGGTTAAAATGGCCTCCATGATGCCACCTGTGAAAGCCGCGCAGTTCAGCGTGCTGTTCTCCTTCGGCACAGAGATGTACGTGTTAATCAGCGGCTCTTTCTCAATGATGTAGTAGGTCTTGTCATCATCGTTGGCCTGCTCCAGTTTATCTGCTTCCTTCCCAAACAGGGCCTTCCATACATTTACCTTGATGGAGGAAAAAAGTCACACAGGGGGTGGGGGGAGAGAGAGAGAGAGAGAGAGAGAGAGAGAGAGACGAGCATGGAATGAAAATAAAAGCCAAATATGGTTTATCCAGGATGATCCGTGTATCATTCATTCTTTTCATATTCAATTAAGAACCAAATATCAGAAAATGAAAAAAAAGGCTTGTTATTTTATTATTCATTTACAAATCCAAAACGAAAAAAAATTATGTGCGGCGAATAACCGTGGTTTCAGGCAGAGTGACTGGGTTAACCTCAGTTAATGTTTCTGTAGTCCTCTCTGAGGATTTCACGTTTGGCTCCGTTAAATAGCATGAAACTCTCCATGCTCTTCAGCAAAAAAAAAAAAGAGGACCTTTATCCAGCACTACATGTGAAGAAACAAGTAAATTCCGCAAAAAAACTTAATGTTAAAATGAAACCTGACATTTCACCCATTTTCTAATTTCTTAATTTTAACTTGAGCATGAGATTGAAAGAACGGAAAACAATGTGTTTTGGAGTTTTTTTCCCGCTTTGGATTTGTAAATGAATAATAAAACAAGCCTTTTTTTCTCCATTTTCTTATATTCGGTTCTTAATTGAATACAAGTAAAACAAATAACACCTGGATTCAGGATGTTCTGTTGCCTTGTTTTCATTATCTCCCTGGGACAAGCTAAGTGACACTACAACAGCGACCCACAGCTATGCTTTGTGAAGTCCAGTGTTCAGTACAGGTTGATGATTGTCCTACTTTAACTAGGCATCTACCAATATGAACTCTTCGAACTAGTAAAACACAACAGGGCATGCTGTTACAGGAAAATAATCAATGATGGGGTGGTGTGCACGTGGCAAGACATCAAACTGAGTCACTGTTTCCTCCCCAGTGTGTTCCATAATAACCTACTTTATACTACACTTATTTTGTAAAGAAGAAGAGCTGCCTGAAGCATGTTTTTGTGCTGATATGGAAAAAAAAGTGGCTCATGTGAGATATGGACAGTTCAACAATAACAACTCTGTTGCAGCTTTAATGTAGCAGTATATCTAGCAGCACAGTGACTGTTCGGTTTGATTTGGTCCCAAACTGGTTCTTTGTGATAGGAATGCCAAAATCTTATATCTCTGAAACATCCTTATATTCGCTCAATACCAAGGCTAATTTCCTCACTGGTGCTCTACTCTTCATTTTGGTAGATCTTATTTTTCCCTCAAGCTGCAACCTGTTTGGTCACAGGACGAAAGAAAGTGTATGACATCAATTTTTTTTTTTGAAAGAGCAACACTAAACAAAAAAAGCAGCTGGATGTAGCACTTTTTAAAAAACTGCCACATCTCATCGGATTTCATGTAAAATATCCACTGGTAGCTAGACCACGGTCTATAAACACAGCTTTTCTGAAACAGTAACAATATTTTGAACTATGAAGTGTCTATGATAACAATAGTATCCATGTTGAATATCATTATATTCACTATATGGCCAAAGGTTTGTGGACACCTTACCATCACACTTATGTGTGTTGTTGAACATCCCATTACAGATCCTTTACTGTTATAATAATGTCCATTCTTCTGGGAAGGCTTTCCACTAGATTTCGGAGCGTAGCTGTGGGGATTTGTGCTCATTAAGCAATAAGAACATTAATGAGGTCGGGCATTGATGTTGATTCAGGAGGTCTGGGGTACAGTCGGTGTTCCAGTTCATCTCAAATGTGTTCAATGGGATTGAGGTCAGGACTCTGAAGTTCTTCTACTCCAATTTTAGCAAGTCATGTCTTCATGGAACTCGCTTTGTGCACAGGGGTGTTGTCATGCTGGAACAGGTTTGGACTTCTTAGTGCCCATGAAGGGAAAAATGTAACGCTACAGCAAGACTTTCTACACAATTGTGTGCTTCCAACTTTAGGGAAGGTCATAAGTCATGGCTGTGATGGTCAGGTGTCCACAAACTTTTGGCAATATGTTGGATCATTTAACCGATTATCAGGACACACTTTACCAGATTTGGGAATGAAACTCATAAAATGACATTAGGCCTGAGCAGCCGGAGTTTATATGAAAACACACCTTGATAAACAGCAGGATATTCAGGACTTTGGTCTCCCTCTTGCCATTTTTCTCCCTCATCACGAGGACGTCCAGTAGGCTGGCCCCTACACCTTGGCCCATGTCCGCCAGCCGACCCTGCAGCTCGGCCACGGAGTACACGCGGCTCTGGCAGTACTGCACCATCTCCGAGAAGAGCAGCGCAAACACACTCACACTCACCTCCGTCTTGGCTCGGGTGAGCGGCCGCTCCAGGATTGCAGACTTGCCTTTGGTGAAGCGACTCTCCATTTCTGAAAATAATCAAATGGAGACTGTTGGATTCCGTGTGAGTTATGTCCAAAATCACATACCATCATTCTACATGCCGAAATACTATACACGCACCATCCACTTTATTGGGAACACCTGTGCACCTGCACATTCATGTAGTTATCTAATCAACCAATCACATAGCAGCATAATGCATAAAATCATCCTGATACAGGTCAAGAGCAGGTAACATTCACCTTAAAACATCCGAATGGAGGAAAGTGTGATCTCTGTGACTCTGATAGTGCCATAAATGGTAAATGGCGCACTTACAGTGGTCTGCAAAAGTTTGGGCAACCTTGTTTATTTCAATGATTTTCCTTCATAAATCGTTGGTTCTTAGGATTAAAAAAATCAGTTAAATATATCATATAGGAGACAAACACAGTGATATTTGAGAAGTGAAACGAACTTTATACCATTTACAGGAAGTGTGCAATAATTCTTTAAACAAAATTAGGCATGTGCATAAATTTGGGCACCACAATCAAAAAAAATAACTCAATATTTAGTAGATCCCCCTTTTGCAGAAATAACAGCTTCTAAACGCTTCCTATAGCTTCCTATGAGAGTCTGGATTCTGGTTGGAGGTATTTTGG
>JAFFST010048706.1:526803-553050 GCA_022414735.1 Noturus placidus
TTGCACACTTCCTGTAAATGGTATAAAGTTCGTTTCACTTCTCAAATATCACTGTGTTTGTCTCCTATATGATATATTTAACTGATTTTTTTAAATCCTAAGAACCAACGATTTATGAAGGAAAATCATTGAAATAAACAAGGTTGCCCAAACTTTTGCAGACCACTGTATATAGCGCTTTTATCCAAAGCGCTTTACACTTTACTTTCTTTACATGTCTCATTCACCCATTCACTCACACAGCAACGGTAGCAGAGCTGCCATGCAAGGCACTAACTTGCAATCGGGAGCAACTTGGGGTTCAGTGTCTTGCCCAAGGACACTTCAGCATGTGGAGCCATGTGGGCCGGGAATCGAACCGCCAACCCTACGATTAGTGGACAACCTGCTCTACCACCTGAGCCACAGCCGCCCCAGACATGTTTGTTGGAACCAGATGGGCTGTTTTGAGTATTTCATAAACTGATTATCTCCTGGGATTTACACACAAACACACACATAACAGTCTCTAGAGATTACACCGGCATGCAGAGATGCTTTTCTGCTCACCACGCTTATAAAGAGTGATTATTTGAACCAATCTGCCCATTTTCCTCTGACCTCTCGTATCAACAAGTCATTTCCACCCACAGAACTGACCCTGACTCAATGTTTTTTTTTTGTTTTTCGCACCATTCTGAGTAAACTCTAGAGACTGTTGAGTGTAAAAATCCCAGGAGATGATCCTAGCAGTTTCTGAAATCAAACCAGCCCATCTGGCACAAACAACCGTGCCAAAGTCACAGACAACATATTTTGTGAACATTACTTGAAGCGCTTGACCTGTATCTGCATGATCTTATGCACTGTGCTGCTGCCACATGATTGGATAACTTATGTAATTATACAGGAACCGCAGCTCATCTTTTTCCATAAACAATCTGTGACGTTGATCATCCTCTAGTCCAGTGGTTCTTAAACGATGGGTCGCAACTGAATAACCAACAGGCACAGAGCAGCTCGCAGAAGTGTTCTTCTTCTTCTTCTTCTTTTTTTGTTAGGTACATTATTTCCAAATGAAAGTATGAAACCTTCTCTGGATAAGCACCAGGATCAGTTTTCTCATTGTTATTATTTGTTTAGTACAGGAACTCATTTTGTGTGCATTGTTTTTTTTTTTTTCTGCACTACTCGTTTTGTAAAATACACTGAAATTGTTAGATCAAGTGATGCACCAATCTGACACTCCGTATTAGTATATTAGTATCAATACTAGTCCGAAATGCCGCATCAGTGCCAAATTCGATTCGTTTGGTCAATGACATGAAACAGATTTGGTCTTAATCGTAATTTTGACATCGGTCTCTGGTTTCCTGCAAATCAGACGCTTTCAGAGATTCACTCGCTAACTATGAGGACTTCAGACTCGGATTAGTATTAGGTCTTGGATGATACTCAGAGCTCTGATATTGATATTGTACCAAACATTGGCCAAGGCTGGTCATGGCGTAAAACCAGGTAAGAATCCCTACTCTGGTCTATTATCAGGGTCAGCTGATATACTGTGCATACTAGTAAATAGTGTCTACAAACCTGCATACTACTCTACTACTTCAAACCGACTTTATACTATGTAGTATGGTAGTATGCATGCAGTATGACGTAGCCAGGCTGTCAATAAGGAAGTAATGAAAACCTAACAAGAAAACATTGACATGCTGCTACCTAAAACATTAGTGTTACATTTGACTGAATTACTGAATGGATGTTTTAACTGTCTGCTCGCTCTCTATAAGCGTCACTGCTGCTACTTTAGCTCCCATGGATACTCCTGGTTAACCACCGTGCCAAGTCATGTGACATTTCAACAGCTAAGACATAAATACCCAAAAAGGAGATGAATTATTATTTGACGTGTTTACACGAGAACGTGTCCTTTATATCTGACACGTAAAGGGTTACAGTGCTTACCTGCTGATTTAGTGTCTAACGACGTGAAGCCAGAATTTCAACACTCCGTAAACCAGAGCTACGGTATAAAGACACATTTCAAAATAAAAGTAGCACGCACGCGCCCTCAATCAATCAATCAATCAATCAATAAATAAATAAATAAACAAACAGTGTCTTTCAATTACAGCAAGAGCTGTAGATTAAGTATGGTCGTGTATTAGTAAAGTTTAGCATGTTACGTTCTCATATTATTGGATAGTACAAAATTTTGACATACTACTTAGTATGGTAGTACACGCTATTTGGTAGTCCATCCATCCATCCATCCATCTTTATACCGCTTATCCTTCCTTCAGGGTCATGGGGAACCTGGAGCCTATCCCAGGGAGCATGGGGCACAAGGCGGGGTACACCCTGGACAGGGTGCCAGTCCATCGCAGGGCACAATCACATACACATCCATACACTACGGACACTTTGGACATGCCAATCAGCCTACCATGCATGTCTTTGGGAGGAAACCGGAGTACCCGGAGGAAACACCCGACGCACGGGGAGAACATGCAAACTCCGCGCACACATGGGACTCGAACCCCGGACCCTGGAGGTGTGAGGCGGAGTGTTTAACATAATACTTAGTACAGTGTAGTATGGCAGTACATACTACTTAATACAGTTTAGTATGGTAGTACACACTATTTGGTACTGTTTATTATAATTTTACAACATATTCCTTAGCATTGTAGTATACGGTATTTTAACATACTACTTAATACAGTTTAGTAGGGTAATACATGCTAATCAGTACTGTTTTTATGCTTTTTTTTTAAAATATGTTCTTTAGTACTGTATAATATTTATATATTTAGTATAGTTTAATATGATATTTAGTACACTTTAGTTTGCTTTTTAAATACTATACAATACAGTTTACTGCAGTTATTTTTTTTTGGATATTATCTAGTAGGGTATTTAGTTCATTTTATATACTATACACTATAGTTTAGTTCAGCGTTTTAACTATTACTCAGCATTAAAATAAACCGGGTGGCTTTTGCGTTACAATATCCTGGTATTATTATTTCTGACTTCACTCAGGTCGTGACGTCAAGCTTGATCCTGTGGTGTGACTTTCCAGGTCTGATCTCCTCATTTTTCCCCTTTTCACCTGGTTTGTTAGCTTTTACTCATGTATGTGTATTTTTGCTGTATTTCATTTGTGTGTGCTGCTGAATGTCTCTGTCTGAGTCAGGACTAACCTCCAGTACAAGTCTAATTGCACATTGCAAGTGTGTAACTGTGGTATTGTGTGTGTGTGTGTGTGTGTGTGTGTGTGTGTGTGTGTGTGTGTGTGTGTTAAAGGATGATTCAGACACTGAAAAGTGTCAGACATATGGCAATGGCAACGATGAAACAAACAGGTGAGAGAAATCATGTCAAATCATAAAAACTAAACATAAAAGGTTGACCTTACACGAAACACACTCCAGGGAATAAGCACCCAGATTGAATAGGTGTTGCAGTAGGATGTGTAACTGCAGTGTTTTGCATTGACAGTGACTGAGTTCAGGATGTCAGTGCCCTGGGGGGAGATGAGAGGCCAAGCCTGGGGTCCTACTCATGGGCATCCTGTGCTCTGCCTACACGGCTGGTCTGACAACAGTGGCTCCTTTAACACTCTGATCCCGCTGCTACCTGCTGGTACAGTGACTTCATACGTTACCATCAAATATTCACATTTCCAATTCATTATTATGACCCAGAATAGGCCATTCATCAGATAACTGCACGATGCATACATTCCCTTCCGAAACTATTGGAACAGCAAGGCCAATTCATTTGTTTTTGCTACACATCAAAGACATTTGGGTTTGTGCTCAAAAGATGGATATGAGATGAGAGTTTGGGATTTCAGTTTTTATTTCCAATTTTTATTTCAGTTTTTATTTTAACAACATAAAACAACAATCCTTAACTTTTTGTATCAGACCACCCAATTTTTAGGTGAGCAAAAGTATAAGAACAGATCATGCTTGAAGTAAATAACACTTAATATTTGGTTGCATATCAATTGCGTGCAATAACTGTATTAATCCTGCGACTCACTGACATCACCAAAATGTTGGTTTCAGTTGTTGTTGTTTTTTTTTTTTTGTTTTTTTTTGGGTTGGGGGGTGTATGATTGAAATGCTGCTCTGGTGATTGACTTGGCCAGTCTAAAACCTCCCACATTTTCCTTTCTACAAAAGTCCTTTGTTGAGTTGGCAGTACGTTTTGGATCGTTGTCTTGCTGCATGATGAAGTTGTTCCACCATGATGAGCTTGTATGTTTTGGATCATGAGCAGATCCTTTCTTAATCCACACTGTGGCTTTTCCATCACTTTGGTAGAGGTAAAATATGGATCCAGAACTTTTGTGTTCATCTCTGTATTTCTTTGAGAATTCCAATCTGGCTTTCCTGATTCTTAATGCTGTTGAGTGGTTTGTGCAGTGCCTCTGATTGGTTTTCCCCTCTTTTCTCAGGTTCAAAATGGCTTGCATTTCTCCCATAGACAGCTCCCTGATCTCCATGTTGGCCTATCCTTTTTAACAACAAATGCGGTCTTCAGAGGTGAAACTGAAGTTCAGAGCTATTTATTATTTAAATAATCAATCTAACCGGTCACACCTGAATAACAAGAAACACCTATCAATCACATGTTTGCTTACCTACAAATTGGGTGGTGCGATACAACATGTTCTATGTCACTGAACACATCTACTTATAAATACCAGGAAATAAAAGCTGACATGCTAAACTCATCTTTATTCATATTCATCTTAGACCTCAAACCCAAATGTGTTCAGTCTACAGCAAAAACGAACGAATTGGCCTTGCTGTGCCAATAGTTTCAGAGGGGACTGTATATATGTAGTTCCTTCTGTATTTATCTGTCTGGCTGTCTATTTATGTTTGTCTCTTTCTGTCTGTTGGTGTGTCTGTCATTTTCAATTCGATCAACCTGTCTATCTGCCTGTTTGTACAGTATCAAACAAAAGTGAGTACACCCCTCACATTTTTGTAAATATTAGATGATATCTTTTCATGTGACAACACTGAAGAAATGTCACTTTGCTACAATGTAAAGTAGTGAGTGTACAGCTTGTGTAACAGTGTAAATTTACTGTCCCCTCAAAATAACTCAACACACAGACATTAATGTCTACACCACAGGCAACAAAAGTGAGTACACCCCTAAGTAAAAAGCTTCACAGGTTGCCACTGGAGTCCTCTTCCAGTCCTCCATGACGACATCACGGAGCTGGTGGATGTTAGAGACCTTGTGCTCCTCCACCTTCCGTTTGAGCATGCCCCACAGATGCCCCACAGATGCACAGAGGTGTGCTTGTGGTCGTTATCATGCTAGAATATTGCCCTGTGGCCCAGTCACAGAAGGGAGGGGATCATGCTCTGCTTCAGTATGTCACAGTACATGTTGGCATTCATGGTTCTCTCAATGAACTGTAGCGTCCCAGTGCCGACAGCACTCATGCATCCCCAGATCATGACACTCCCACCACCATGCTTGACTGTAGGCAAGACACACTTGTCTTTGTACTCCTCACCTGGTTACTGCCAAACACGCTTGACACCATCTCAACCAAATACAGTGGGGGGAAAAGTATTTGATCCCCTGCTGATTTTGTACGTTTCCCCACTGACAAAGAAATGATAAGTCTATAATTTTAATGGTAGGTTTATTTGAACAGTGAGAGACAGAATAACAACAAAAAAATCCAGAAAAACGCATGTCAAAAATGTTATAAATTGATTTGCATTTTAATGAGGGAAATAAGTATTTGACCCCCAATCAGAAAGATTTCTGGCTCCCAGGTGTCTTTTATACAGGTAACGAGCTGAGATTAGGAGCACACTCTTAAAGGGAGTGCTCCTTATCTCAGCTTGTTACCTGTATAAAAGACACCTGTCCACAGAAGCAATCAATCAATCAGATTCCAAACTCTCCACCATGGCCAAGACCAAAGAGCTCTCCAATGATATCAGGGACAAGATTGTAGACCTACACAAGTCTGGAATGGCTACAAGACCATTGCCAAGCAGCTTGGTGAGAAGGTGACACCAGTTGTTGCGATTATTTGCAAATGGAAGAAACCCAAAAGAACTGTCAATCTCCCTCGGCCTGGTGCTCCATGCAAGATCTCACTTCATGGCGTTGCAATGATCACGAGAACAGTGAGGAATCAGCCCAGAACTACACGGGAGGAGCTTGTCAATGATCTCAAGGCAGCTGGGACCATAGTCACCAAGAAAACAATTGGTAACACACTACGCCATGAAGGACTGAAATCCTGCAGCGCCCCTGCTCAAGAAAGCACATATACATGCCGGTCTGAAGTTTGCCAATGAATATCTGAATGATTCAGAGGACAACTGGGTGAATAATGCCTCCATATAAATCCAACGAGTTGAGTTGATGCCAAAGAGCTCCATTTTGGTCTCATCTGACCTCAACAATTTCACCCAGTTGTCCTCTGTTGGTCAGATGAGACCAAAATGGAGCTCTTTGGCATCAATTCAACTCGCCGTGTTTGGAGGAGGAGGAATGCTGCCTATGACCCCAAGAACACCATCCCCACCGTAAAACATGGAGGTGGAAACATTATGCTTTGGGGTGTTTTTCTTCTAAGGGGACAGGACAACTTCACCGCATCAAAGGGACGATGGACGGGGCCATGTACCGTCAAATCTTGGGTGAGAACCTCCTTCCCTCAGCCAGGGCATTGAAAATGAAAAGTAATTACTAAGTCATTACCAAGTACTAAGTCATGTTTTGCAGAGGGGTCAAATACTTTTTCCCCCCACTGTAAGTTTATCTTGGTCTCATCAGACCACAGGACATGGTTCCAGTAATCCATGTCCTTAGTCTGCTTGTCTTCAGCAAACTGTTTGCGGGCTTTCTTGTGCATCATCTTTAGAACAGGCTTCCTTCTGGGACGAAAGCCATGCAGACCAATTTGATGCAGTGTGTGGCATATGGTCTGAGAACTGACAAGTTGACACCCCCAACCCCTTCAACCTCTAGCAATGCTGGCAGCACTCATACGTCTATTTCCCAAAGACAACCTCTGGATATGATGCTGAGCACGTCCACTCAACTTCTTTGGTCAACATTGGCGAGACCTGTTCTGAGTGGAACCTGTCCTGTTAAACCGCTGTATGGTCTTAGCCACCGTGCTGCAGCTCAGTGTCAGGGGCTTGGCAATCTGCTTATAGCCTAGGCCATCTTTATGTAGAGCAACAATTCTTTTTTTCAGATCCTCAGAGAGTTCTTTGCCATGAGGTGCCATGTTGAACTTTTAGTGACCAGTATGAGGCAGTGTGAGAGCGATGACACCATATTTAACACACCTGTTTCCCATTCACACCTGAGACCTTGTAACACTAACAAGTCACAGTTTTGACACCGGGGAGAGAAAATGGCTAATTGGCCCAATTTGGACATTTTCACTTAGGGGTGTACTCACTTTTGCTGCCAGCAGTTTAGACATTAATGTCTGTGTGTTGAGTTATTTTGAGGGGACAGTAAATTTACACTGTTACACAAGCTGTACACTCACTACTTTACATTGTAGCAAAGTGTTATTTCTTCAGTTTTTTTTAAATGAAAAGATACATTCAAATATTTACAAAAATGTGAGGAGTATACTCAATTTTGTGAGATACTGTATGTATGTATGTTTCTGTCTGTCTGTGTAAGTGCTTGTCTGTCTGTCTATATGTTTGTCTTTTTTCCTGTTTCTGTCCATCTGTTGGCCTGTCTGTCACTCTGTCTGTCTCTATCTGTGCAGCTTGTTGTGTTCTGTTCATCTGTCTTCACCTGTCTGTCGGTCTACTTCTCTGTTGGTCTGTGTCTGTCTATCTATCTGTTGGCCTATATTTCACGTGTCTGTGGCTGTCTAAAAATCTCTCTCTCTCTCTCTCTGTCTCTCTCTCTCTCTCTCACAGATTATAGATATGTAGCTGTAGATTTGCCTGGTCATGGTTTCTCCTCTCATAGACCTGCAGGAGTTTTCTACACATTTCCTGCATATGTCGCAGACATACGGCGCGTCATTGAAGGTTTGAGTTTATTCTGTTTGCTTCATTAATGAATAGATCTGAGATTTTGCCATAACGTGTACGCAGACTTTAGTTTTGTTTTTCTCCCATTGTTAATTCAGGATACGACATGGGCTGTACATACTACTGAAGATATAAGAGTTTTATTGTTTATATTTAAAGCATTTATAGTTGTCTGCTTGTCAGTACTGATGGTTTGTGTATGTTGTGTTTCTGTGTGCAGCTCTACAGTGGAAACACTTCTCCATCATTGGCCATAGTATGGGTGAGCTGGAGTTTATGCTTCCTCTTACATCACTCTCTCACTCGTAATGCACTATTACTGTAATATATTATCCTCATTTCTATTTGCTGCTATTTTATGCATAGAGGTCTCTAGTGGTAAATGGTAAATGGCGCACTTTTATAGCGCTTTTATCCAAAGCGCTTTACACTGTGTCTCATTCACCCATTCACACACACACTCACACACCAATGGTAGCAGAGCTGCCATGCAAGGCGCTAACTTGCCATTGGGGGCAACGTAGGGTTCAGTGTCTTGCCCAAGGACACATGTGGAGTCACACGGGCCGGGAATCGAACCGCCAACCCTACGATTAGTGGATTAGTGGACAACCCGCTCTACCTACTGAGCCACAGCCACCTAGTGGACAGGAATATAGTTAGATCAAATGATGGACCACTATTTTGTAGATTCCTCCAGTAAGGCCAGTGTGACAAGAAATATCATATCATATATAATACTTTTATTATATGCACAATATTTATCAATATAAATAGATCTGCTTACAAACTGCCAACAAAACAGTAGTGTTGCATATTTAAAAAGCAACAACTGTGAAACACTGAGCTAGTTTATACGTATTATACATTATAAATGATACTTAGTATTACGTTACTAATACTATTAATACTAATACTCTTTTTTACTAATTTCAAGCTTTCGTTTTCTTATTTTTTTCTAGAAATAAATGCTTAAAACTGTACAAAATTATCTGCCAATACTACAACACTGAAAGTAGTAAAAGAATGTCAAGAAATGGGTTTAATAATCTCATATCTGATTTCTTGTAATCTTATAATAGGAAATATTAGATCAGTCTGACTCTATTCAAGATATTGTAACTTGGTAAGATGTCATTTTTTGCAGGGTATAATTAATCATGCAAATTGCAACATTAAAGAAGCTTTCATATCTAGTGACATATTGCGATAAAATTCAGTGTTACATTATCAGTATATTGTCACATTAACACTCGCTATCCTAACCTCCTATATGAAGTCCATCCCACATTATGTTTAGTCACAAATTGCTGATTTCAAAGATTTGTTGTGTCTTTAGTCTTCAGAACAGATCGAGTCCTTTATAGATTTCTGCAATGCAAATATTTTTCGCACAGTTGCATTGCAATAAATTCAGTTAATGGTTAGAAAGGGTCAGGAAGGTGAATGTCTGAGGTGAATATCCGCTTACCCGTTGCAGAGAGCCACTACATTTTCTTCTTCAAGATAGGGTATAAACATGCTGTCATCAGTTTATAAATGATCTTTAACTCACTTTCCTGTTTGATGGACAGGCAAACCTCTGTTTCTCAGTGTTTCAATTAGATGTTACAATGCTCAGTTGGTACAACTGGCACTGATGTGAAATTCTGATGTTCGAGAGACTTGTTTGATTAGGATTTATTACGTGATGCTCCCCTTTTGCATGATTTATCCTGCACTCTGCAGTGACTCACTGAAATATTCTGCCTGATCATTTTTTATCTGTGAGAAGTGTGTATATAGGTGATAGGTTGTTGTCATTATGATCATGACCCCACACATATTCTTACTGTGAGTTTAATGAGTAATAGAAGTATCTCTGTGTGTGGCTGATTTTTGCTTTGTGTGACCTTTTACACTAGTTCAACCGAGATATTTTTGATGTTCCAATTGATCTCACAGAACTTTCTTTGTTCAATCTACAGGTGGAAATATAGGTGGAATGGTAAGGCTTTAATATTACTACTAATACTACTACTACTACTACTACTACTACTAATAGTAAGAATAATTATTCATGATCCATCCATCCATCCATCTTCAACCGCTTACTCCTTTTCAGGGTCACAGGGGAACCTGGAGCCTATCCCAGGAGGCATCGGGCACAAGGCGGGGTACACCCTGGACAGGGTGCTAATTATTCATGATAATAAACATTTTATTTATTTATTTAAGAACCTTTCCTACGTTTAAAATGCAACTCAAAGTGTTATAAATCAGGACACCCGCCCCCCACCAGAACCAAAAAAAAAAAAAAGTAAACACACAATTAATAATAGGAAGGAGAAAGGTCAATTAAAAACAAAAGCGAATGAAGAAATTATTAAAATAATATAAATATGATTACATTCTTATCTAGAATTTAATTAAAAAAAAGTTTTAAGATGTGCAGAGTATATGTACTGTGTATGGCATGTATACGGTTAATTAATAGATTATTTTCTTCCCCCAGTTCTGTGCGTTGTATCCAGACATGGTGGATGCATTAGTGCTCATGGATTCCTATGGATATCTTCCAGTAGATGTGGTACAAACACAAAACACCAGATGAAACAAACAAATGGAACAATCAATCCGTCCAGGATTTTGCAGAGTTATAATTTTTTTATGTGGAGAAATACTTGAAATGCATGAAATTGTTTTGCACTGTATTTGACAGTGATGTGTGTTGGTAAATGAGACCTTTTTAGCTGTATTCATGTTCAACGCACGTGACTTGAAGGGTGCTTTGACTGAATGTGCGTTGTGGTGAAAATCTCCGGTAATTTTGAAAAATTGTAAGCTCCTCTGAATATTGCGGCGTTTGCCGCAATTAATACTTTCTCTGATCGCAAAATTGCGAAATCTTGAAGGGACTGAACAATTAATGTATTTTTAATTACATTAAGAAATACATATAAATATCATGTCCTCTGTTTTGTTTAATGCAATAGTAACAGTCAGAAGCTTGTTTAATTTAGTTGGTTAATTAATTATTGGTAATTTATTCTGCCCAATTTTTCCCCACAGAAAAGAATGAGCAGGATCATGAAAAGAGGGATTGAGGAAATGATAGAATATGAGAAAAAGTTGCCTGAGAGAAAAGAAAGGATTTACACCTATGAGAAGGCCAAAGAAAGGTAAAGTATCCCAGAGAGGTATCTCTTCTTCTAGGTAAAAAAAAATAAATAAAAAATGTTCATCTCATGGCTCTGCTTCTTTTTTTAGGCTGAAGGCGGCGAATGAGTTTCTCTTGGACGAGTCAGTGGAGATTCTTCTAGAGCGAGGAGTCCAGAAGGTGGACGGAGGTTAGATCTTGGTCATGATTTGACTCGCAGGGAACAAATATTGATAATTGGTACAAAGATGATGCAAAGAAGGGGTTTGTGGGTAAGCATAGCTTGCAGCGCCTCGCAGGAACCTTGTGTGAAGATCCAGAGGTGTGAGTGAAAAAATGGAAGACAATGAAAGACAAATTTTAATGTATGCTGCTGCAAATTATTGCTTTCTCATATCCAATACTTTGTTGCATCTGGATATTCTCTATATTACAGTCAAACATGAGATATTACTTCCTATACATTTATCACGCACATTATATAGTGCCCTTGGGTGTGTTAAAGCACAGAAATAAAATATACCATTAGTCATGACAATATTGTTAATATTTGGATGGGTGTAGCTAAACAGTGACGTATTTCATTTCATCGCCTCCATTTCTCCATTTGTTTCCTCTCTTGAAGGGGTGTTGTTCACCAGAGACATCAGACTCAACCTGGTGAGTCACTATTTAAATTTTTATTTATAGTAACATTCTTCTGACCTGTATGTTTAAAACGTCAGGCTCACTATAGCAATATGAAGCAAGGGTTGTAACATTAATCGGGGACAAGACACAGATTTGTCATTTTGATGCAAATGTATTCAAAATATATTTTTTTAAAAATCTATGTAGAAGGCCAAAATCATAAACACATCTATGAGATTTTAAACTGTAATAAAATACCATTCGTATTCAGTATTTGGTTTATTTCAGACGAACATTTTTCGGAACTCCTTGGAGCAGTGTCTAGAGTTCCAGTCACAGATAAACGCTAAAGTGCTAATGCTGCGGTGAGTCACAAACCCTAATTACTGCACTAAAAACACTACTTTACTTGACTGCACTGTATTTTAACTCCCATCTTGCATAGCAACAACAACTTCCAATAGTTGCAGTGTCATTAATGTATTTTTAGAAATACCTTTAAGCAGTTTGGGTGGCAGTAACTCGGGAATTAGTGGTGGCATAAATGGGAGAGAATCCTCGGTGCAGACTCAAAATTCCAGAGGATGGAATCTTATAACCCTTAACCCATCAGATGCTGTACAACACAGAACACATGTCTCCACCACCTGGACTTCTGGTTCTGCAGCGAGGGATACTTGATAAACGTGGCTTTCAATGAATCAAAAGCGAACAATTCAAACAATTTATTTGGAAAAAATATAAATATAGGGTGTCCCATGAGTCTCTATACATAGGGGACTAATATATATATATTTACATTTATTCATTTAGCAGGCGCTTTTATCCAAAGCGACTTACAAATATATATATATATATATATATATATATATATATATACACACACAGTGCCCTCCACTAATATTGGCACCCTTGTTAAATATGAGCAAAGAAGGATCTAAAAATTTGCCTTTATTGTTTCAACTTTTGGTCTTTTGTTGAAAAAATATATTTGAAGTATATTCCCATTGATATTTTACATTTTGTTAGTACACCTGGGTGTCTAGGAACCGGAAATTGTTAAACCTTGATTTCCTGTTTCACAGGGGTATAAATATGAGGAAACACATGGGCCAAATTCCCTTAGTCATTTATAACAATGGCTAAGAACAAGGAATATAGCTGTGATGTGCAGCAAAACGTTGTTGAGCTTCACAAAATGGGAAGTGGCTATAAGAAAATAGCACAAGTATTGAAAATGCACATTTCCACCATCAGGCCAATAATCAAGAAGTTCCAGTCAATTGGAAATGTTATTACCATATTTTCGGCACTATAAGGCGCACCTAAAAGCCTTAAATTTTCTCAAAAATCATCCGTCTGCCTAATAATCCGGTGTGCTTTATGTGTGGACTGAGTTCCAAAATCTGTAAAAATGTTGTGCGACTTTGTTAAACGCTCCGCTTGATTGACTGTCGGACCATTTCCTGCTGACACATGGACGTAATACGTACACTACGTACGCTGGCAGCGATAAACCAATCAGAGAACATTACGTAATACGTACAGTACATACGCTTACCTCCGCCACGCCTCCGCTAGGTATACTACCGGTAGGCTGCAAAACAACATTTGTTGAATAAAGTTCAACTTAACTCACTGTTTTGCTTCTGTTACCTTTTTTTTTGTAGACTGTTGTTCCGAAGTTGGAGGCAATAATTAATTGCATGAGAACCATCTTTATTTAAGAACAAAACAAACAAACAAGCACCGCTTAGCATCCCCGGCTAAGGCTAACCAAATAGGCATTCGGCAAACACTCAGACAGACCTTCAAACAAAGAACAATAACGCGCAATGTGCTCTTAGTCCCGAGGGGTTTAAATACCCAACATAATCAAACCAAACACAACACAGCTGAGATATCGTCACCGAATCCAACGAATCCAAAACAATTAGTCACGTGTCTAGAGTTAGATCATGCTGGGGTGCCATCTGCTGGCCGAGGTGTAACAACCGTATGTTTTTGCATGCTTCTTATAACACGGTGCGCCTTATGTATTGGTTAAGTACAGAAATAGACCCCGTAATTGAGACTGCGCCTTATAATCCGGTGCGACTTATACGGTAATCAACCTGGAAGAGGACATGTGTCTGTGTCTCTATGTGCCGATGGCCAAGAGCGTGAAAATTGCCTTTACTGGCGGATACATTGGTGCATCTCTACATTTATAGGGTGTAAAAAAACAAAGCAAAGCAGACAGTGATAAATAAGCAGATAAATATACTTTAATTGTTAGTCTGAAAACATTAGAATTGTTCAGGTGTGTGCAAAATCCCACTCAGCTAGGTAAGAATCAGATCAGTGGCTCATCCAGTCTTATTTTTTGATGTTACTGAGGGTGGAGTTAAACATGGGATTAAAAGATATTGCATACTTCCACCATCATTAAGGCAAAGAATTTAACATCATTAAGCTATAAGGAGTTTCTGCACCATACTGCACTTTCAGTTAATCAGCGATTTCACTAGTCATATATCCACTAATATCCAGCTTGAATGCCTAAACCACTAGCAGAAAAACATTGTGTTGACTGGACTAACAAGAGCATTATCACTGGTTCTTGATCATTAAACTGTGATGCATTTAGCATATTTTTAATTCCTGGGTTGAATTCAGGGCAAGCGAGGGTTTGCAGAAGACCTTACCCCAACCCGAGGAGATAGCAGTTCCCTTACTAAAGGGCTGGTCAGAACAAAAAGTGAGTGCCTACATAATTTCACTCATGCATTCCACTCATACATATAGACACACTCCCTCAACATCATTTCTCCCTTTCTCTCACTTTCTTCTTCAGAGCACCATTGTGAACGTGGAAGGAGATCATCATGTGCATTTGAACAACCCTGAGCGTGTAGCACCTATCATCACTGACTTCCTGCTGTCCCAGACGTCTCGACACATTGCCAATGCATCTGACTTTAATCAGGCTCCTAAATTATAAATCCCACCTTCCATGCATGTATTTGTATGGACTTTTTATTTTCAGAGCCGCACATACTGACCTTAGCTGGGTTTTAGTACAAGTAACTGAGAGATGAGTGTTAGTCAAGGTGGGACAGGGAGGTGGTGGAAAGTTATAAGCGAATGTATAAGGGTATATTCAGTCATTTTTGGTCTTTACTGAAGCTACGGTTTTGAAAGTCAAACAGTGTCCACTCCCCACTCCCAAATACGCATATTTCTTTAATAACGTTCTAGCATTTGCAAACCTGATTACCTCCAAAAGTGAAAAAAGAGAAAACTGCATTGAAAGATTTTGTTGAAGATTCCTTTGAACGTGGTGCAGAAGCATCACAGACATTTTGACAGTACATTTTGATATCTTATTACAAACTGAAAGGATTAGATTTTCCTTACAGCACATAGCTAACCCTAACCCTTCTCTGTGTGTTAGTCCCAATAAAAAAGTGTGTCTTTGGTGCTAACGCTTATAGAAAATAAACAAATCACAAATCAAACCATTTGCACAATAATGAATCACACGTCTCTCTGAGTCATTGGTTATATTTGCATATCAGATTGCTGATCATGTATTGTCTTTTTCTTGATGAACAAATCTAGCTTTATTGTCATTTGTATTAGTTTATAACATGTTTCATTCATAGTTTTTGTTATAATCTGACTATGAAATATTTTGATGTGTTAAATGTGTTAAAGAAACCCTGCTATGTGTGGTTTTGTGTGTATGAGCTGCCCTTTTATGTCAAACCATCGGTAGTCGTTGGCATATATGTAAAGACATGAACATGCATTTTCTACAGCACTAGTGCAAACTAACTGACTGCTAAATATTTCTGTGTTAAAATATTGTATGTAACTCACCTAAAAAAAGGTGTTGAGCTGCTTCCTAGAACAGTAATTTAGAGCGGATTGTCCACTAATCCACTAATCGTAGGGTTCGTGGTTTGAATCCCGGCCCGGGTGATCCCATGCCGAAGTGTCCTTGGGCGAGACACTGAACCCTAAGTTGCCCCCGATGGCAAGCTAGCACCTTGCATGGCAGCTCTGCTACCATTGGTGTGTGAGTGTGCTCTCATTTGTAAGTCGCTTTGGATAAAAACGTCTGCTAAATGAATAAATGTAAATGAATAAATGTAATTTAAGGTCAGAGCTATAGCATGGATTTGAGATGTGAATGATTCACTAACCTCTTGTCAGTTTTTTTTTTTTAGCAATACTATTAGACTAAGCTAGCTAGCATAAACTACATATCTTTGCAAAAACATATTTTGACCAGAAAGGTCTGCAAAGTCAATAATGTTTTATACTGATTCTTTAAATTAGGACGGACTGTGTCTCTCGTATAATGCATTAAATTAAGCATCCATGACTGCAAACCAACTCGAATACTTTGGGGGAAATTGTTTGGAAACTTTAACATTCATTTACATCAACAATTTTAGTCTCAACTCAGACACCTGTGACATCGGTGTCTGATATCTTTTGTACACTTTTCTGACCACAAGCTTCAGGATCCAAAAGGTGCAATTCAGAGGGAATAAGCAACATTTTGAAACCCATGACAAAATATACTCACAATACAGTCAACTTTAAAAGATATTAAAGAATTTTTTTTAGTAAATAAATAAGTAGCAAACGATAATATCGTGTGTTTGATGAAAGACTGCAAGAAGACTACGTTCTGTTAATGTAGATGTTCTCTGCCGTGTTTTTTTTTTTTTTTTTTTACTAAATGCACCAAACTCTAGCTAAAATAACTTAATTAATATAAGTCACAGCCATTACACAGTTTAAAGCATATTGTCTCTACAATCTACTTTTGGTTTTACCAACACAATCTTGGTAATCACAATGTTAGTTGTTTGTGTGTGAGTAGTGGTTTAATTTGGAGTCTTGGAAGGCAGCTCGTGTAAGAAAAGTGGACTATTTTGAGAGGCAGATTAGATGCAGAGTGGGTGTGTTTGCAAATGAAAAACCCAGCATGCACAATTATGCACCTTGCAAGTCACTAATAATGACTGGTCATGCCTAACAACTAGATCCCATAATAGCATCACTCTGTTTCAGCTCCTGCAGAGAGTGAAGGGGGAGAGAAAGCAGGTCAGAATGACAAAAAATACCTTATATAAGACTATCACTCACCCACCATTTCCTCACCATTACCACAGCTGTTACTATAGTAACACACTCACTACTTAACCCCCCCCCCCCATGTGAAACGAGGATGGCACAGCCCTGATTTCGACTAGGAGAGAGAGAGAGAAAGAGAGAGAGTGGTGAGCAGCCCCTCAAGTACATCATCAAATCGCTGTATCTTTCCATTCACCTTCACAGCCTTCCACGGATTTTAATAGTCATACTGCAGCATTGGTGTTCTCACCGTCCAACCAGTGTGAATTCACACAGCCAGAAACAATACAGGAGCATATTAATCCAGGTATGTGCTGATTCCAAGCATGCATACCATGTATGAAGTCATGCATGCTGGATGTTCATGTGCATTGGTGTGGTATAAGTCTAGTCAAGATATTCTCACTTTGTTTGGACATTTTATGGTTAAAACTGCAGTGTACTTTATAAACCCGTGGATTATGAGATTAGATGCACTGTTGAATCAGGTTCAGTGCATGCTACTCGGTGAATAAATTCCACTTCTCTCCATCATATTCAGCACAGGATGTTTGTGGACTGGTTCGTTCCGGTCTATCTGCTTGTTTCTGTGCTGGTCCTGGCTGGGTTTGGAGCCTGCCTCTACTTCCTGGAGCCCGGGCTTCAAGATGCTCACAAGTGGAGTAACAAGTCCATCAAGCACCAGCCTCTGGTGCCCACGCTGAAAACCCACTTAGACGACGACAGCAGTGCGCTCATATGATGTGGAGGAGGGACTCAAAAAGTGATTGGATTCAGATCAGCGATCAGCAGATGCTTAAGAAGATGAGTTCAACAAAATTTCCACGGATGCTTTTGTGCAATAAGTCCTCTGATTGTCCTTGATTGGTTAACATCAAGAGGTTGACAATGAATATGTATTATAGGGATATTTAGATCTGCTTTAGTTATTTTTTGGTTCACTCCAAGAAGAATTTGTATCAAACTGTACCTTGTCACTGAGGTGTTACCTTCAAAGGTTCACCTTTTGTACATTTAGTGCTCCACAATGTTTCACCTGGAAAGGTGACAGTTGTGGATCTTAAGGTACAATTATGTACCTTAAATGATTTTTTAAACATACTCAACATTCACATTACCATGTAGAAGATACACACCAAAGATATACCCTTGAAGATACCAACCCTGTGACAATGAAAGGTGTTGAACATATTGAACAATATAAATATTGTACCAATTAGAACATGTGGAAAAATGGTCAAATGTTATATAGACAGATTACATATTTGGGGGTTTTCTACAGGATATACAGTATACAGTATGAGTAGATATATTTTGAGAATGTATGGTTTATGGTAATTTGTGTTTGTCCTTTAATCATGAAAGCGTTGGACTGTTCTGGTAGCTTGAATCTGCCATTCATTGTTTAAAACGATTTAATATAGTTCAAATCATTGGGTGACTTTTTTTTGCACATATGTACTTTATACCTGATTTCTATTCCCTTATACCTATTTTTTTGTTCTATACTAATTGTTGTTGTCTTTTGAGCAACCTGATGTATTATTCAAATTATTATAGGCATATAGCAGGATGCATATCTGTGAACAGAAAAATCTGATCAGATAAATCAGTGTTGTCAGTGTTACATCTTACTCCCTAGACAGAATTTTAGAACCATGTTTGTGTTATTTTAGATTTTAAAAAAGCGCCAAACTTTGCAGTAAGTGACAGGATATATTAGTAGTTGTCTAATACATGTGAGACAATGTCGGTTGTTATTCAATAAATAATATCAATAAATGTGAGAAAATGTATATGAGAAAAGTTGACTAACAGATGAAATTGAAAACAAATATATTACTTGGAATGAACAGATAATGTCTTCTAAAAAGATACAAATACATATATAGAGGGTGCACTATTCTTTCCAGAAAGTTTCACAGGCTATCCGGTTGAAGCTATGCATTGAGACTGGGTCCGACGGGACACAGGAAAAAGGTCATGCTAGCAGGAGGTTTGACTTTAATATAAGAAAGACACTGTGTGAGCAAGGAAGGTATAATCTGTTTGCAGCATCCTAAATAACTGCTTTTTAAAATATACTTTTTTTTTGGGGGGGGGGGGGGGACAACTAAATTCATTAGAAAATATCCCAGGAAGGTCCAAACAAACAAACAAACAAAAAAGCCTGTGTGAATGGGATAAAAAGAAAAGTCAGTCCCACATGATGAGGCTGAGGAACCGTAAGAGCCAGAATTCACACAACATTGCTGACAGCTCTGGCATTTCTACCTCTGTTCTTGTCCAGTGTTCTGGAGGATGTAGAGGAACTTACAGTTAAAGACCCAAGGACCAGATATGATGAATGAAGACCAGAAGGCAAGAGATGCAATCAAGTAAAGAAAATTTTACTGAAGAATAGTTTGCAGTTTCATCAACAGAAGTCAGCTTCAACACTCAGCAAGGAGTTCAGAGGCAGCTCTGCGTACACGCTCATTACATCAACAATTATTTTTTCATACAATCGATAAGCTAGTCATTACGTCAGGTTGGATGATTCTGATTAGTTAAGGCATAGATAAATGTAGAAAATTTCCACATTTAGCTCAGAAGAAAATCTCCATCGATTATCTGGATGTCAGTCACATCCTGGTTTATATACCACGTGAAACAATGAGGTCATCAATCTCAGTTTGTAGGCTCTAGTTGTCTCGGCAGATGATCAGTTCACCTCTGAACTTCCTGTAACAACAGAGTGCACACACACACACACACACACACACACACACACACACACATTACAATAACTCATTACAAATCACTCAGTGGATAGATATTGAGGAAGATTACAGAACCCACCCTCAAGACATAGAAAGAAGAGAGTACTCACTTTAGGGTTTAGATCTGTATTATCTGATTCTACTGACAGATCATTTTGCTTCCTTATAAAGATAAATGCTTAATTTGCAAAATTGAACAAGGCCATTTCAAGCAAGAAATTAGTAAAATGTCTATAAATAGGTTTAATTATCTTATATGTACTTTAATTTATTCTTATAATAGGGGATTTTATTATATTTAATATATTTCTACTTGCTTAGGTGTAAATTTTTGAACTGCAGATAGTGTGATTGCATTGTATGTACTGTTAAAATACTACACTATATCTTTGATATCTTTATTTTTAGGTTCAGTTGGAGCTTATATATAATAATTATTCAGAATATTGAATTTTCCAACATGTGTTTCTTTTAAGTGTAATGCTGGACAAAGATTTTTCAAACAAAGGATTTACCCTTTCACACATTAAATGTCATCATAGATAACCTACATTAATAAAGGGGTCAAGTTTTAGCCAAGGTTTTAAGACAAAATATTTAGTATAAAATTCTCAACAATTAAAAGCACTTCAAGTTTTTCCTTCATGCTCATTTCAGAGTTTCACACACACACTCCACCATTTATGAAGCATCGAGTGATGGGAGTGGGTGAGTGAGACAGCGAGGCTTTAGATGAAAAGAATGGAGAGAATGTGATTCTGGTACCCACTACTTCATGTTGCCCTGTTTTTCTCTTGTTTTCTCATTCCCTCTCTCCCTGTCAGTGGAGATATGCAGACTAACAGGTCAGTTTTAATTCTTCTCTTTTCATCTGGTCTTTAGTTTAAGTTTAAGTTCTAAAGTTTAAGAACCGAACATGTTCGAATGAGAGGAATTATATATATATATATATAATTCCTCTCATTCGAACATGTTTGGTTCTTAAACTTTATGGATAATGTTTTTATAGTCAGTGATGTTTTAATTAATTGAATGCTACTGTAAGTAATGATGTGTACAAAATCCTCAGACTATATCTAATGACATTATTTTGTATCACTTTTTCACTGACTTTATTTTTCAAGATTACTTTTGCTTGTCGTAATTTTTACTGCCTAAAAATACATCTTAACCTGTTGCAATTGCTTGGATTGTATGCTAAATGTTTAACTGAAACCCACTACTACAATATGAACCAAAGTGAGCTAGACCATACAGCATCGGCATTATTCCCTGCTTCCTTTCAATGTCCCCTATATGTCTCCTCTCACAATGTTACAAGACTTTCACCTTGTCCGCAGCGTCCATCCTCCACATCCCCTACTCGTCTCTCTCCAACCCTTCAAAATCTTTCTTCTTCTCCTTCATCCAGCTCTCCTGCTCGTTTCTCCCCAAATCTGGTTCTCATCAATTCATTTTCACCTTCAAGGCTTTCTCCATCTCCCCAACCTGTTTCAGCATCTTCCTCTCCTATGTGTACATCCCCTTGTCCATCCCCTCTGTCCTCTTCTTCCCCTACAATAAGGCTTTCCCCTTGCCCACAGATCCATCATTCATCCCCTACACGGCTTTCTCCATGTCCCCAACTGCTTGCTTCTCATAGCCCTACTAGACTTTCTCCATATTCCATACCACTCTCTCCCCCTGTCATCCTGAAAAGGCCCATCCACATCTCCTCATTCAGTTACAGTGGGAGTCCCCTGGATCCTTCAACCCACACTTTTCCATGCAGCAGGTACTTGTTTCAGAATGTAATGCATCTGTTATCCTTAAAGTGGCCACTTTAATTTCAAGAACTGATGGAAATAATTGTTGTGCATATTGCTGTTTTTCTTCTCAGCAAAGCTGTTACTGATAGTCTGGAAATCTCCACGCAATCCCTTCCAAGCAATCAGCCTTCAGTCCAAACCACTGTCCAGTCAGACAATGAGCAGTCTAGATTGGCAATAACATCATGCAGTGAGAGAAGGGCTAAATCAATCCCCATCTCAAAAACAAGAATTCAGCAAAAGCAAAGGCAGGAACAGTTACCTAGGTATCAGAACCAAGGCATGCTTCATAAAGATGTCAGTTCAGAGGACAAATCCATCAGAGATATTGTGACTAAAAAGGAAAGCACAAGTCGCCAAAACCTGAAACACATAGGAAGAGAACCACAAAGCCTTGCATTCTATAAAAGGAAACAACTAACCCAGAACCCTGTCTTAATTCAAGCCCGCCTAGGGTTAAACAAAACAGGGAAGACTGAAAACCCTGTATCAACACTTTTATTTGACAAGGGAAAGTCAAAGTTAAGTCAAGCTTTGTTAAAAATGCAGAATGATAAAGATGTGAGTGGTGCAGAAATGTCTCAATCCAAGCCACACATGGCAAAGTCTGAAGCAGGAGATCAAACATCAGGTCTTACCAACAGGCTTCAGAGCAATCCAAAACCTGACAGTCAAGTCAAACCATCCTCTGAGATTCCTAAAGACCAAGAAGAGTTTGTATCTCCAAAACAATCAAAAATAGTGGCTTCCTCATCCTTTTCCAAAGCTCCAAATTGTGATCCAGAGATTCACACCTGTCCAATCACTGGGATTTCACATACAATAAAAAGTGAAGGCCCTGGAGATGTTCATGAGAACAGCAACTCTTCTTTGCTTGATTTAAATACCAGTGTTACTGAAAACCATAAGTCTACTCATCACAGCAAGCCTCGATTCACAGCTTCAGAAACAGACACATGTATTAGCCCACTAAGTCAAACCAAGCAGATGGACTACTTCCGATTTCCTTTGAAAAGTCATGGATCATCTGTTGAATCCAGTCATTTGGGCAGACTCTGTAGACCTGAATCAGAAAAAAACACATCAAATTATATTTACACACCCAGACAACTCAACCAGACTAACCAATTCCCTTTGAAGAGCAGAACCTGCAGACATGTGATCAAAGGAGCAGATAGTTTTTCTGACAGAAAGTCCACATATCTGATATCTAATCAGGCACGAAAGAAAGACTCATCCATTCAGGAAACAGGCAGAAGAGGGTCTCAGAAAAAAGATACTTCCAAGCCATCACAAAAGAACCATCATGGTTCAGACATTGATTCCTCCAAATCTAACTCAAGTCAAACAAGCTCTTTAGAGGAAAACACACACTTGAGAAAACACAAACGTTTAGAGGTACAGATAAAGTGTGGTATATCTTGTAGCAAACAACCTACAAGCACACACACAGCTGATGATGTAGTGATTCGAATGGCCTCCCATGACGTGCCCAAGACCGGCTCTCAACAAGACCTGCACAATCATCCCAACCAGCAAACACATACAGCCATTCCAGAACTTTCCATGGTTGACTGGATGCCCCAAGCATCTGAAGCTAACAAAGCATGTGAACAGTTATTAACAGAAGAAGACAGTTTGACAGTTGAACAAATAAATTTTGCTCAGTTACATCAGCAGGACGATTCCCTACTGAGGAAGCCATCTGTTATGGAGGCGAGGAAAAGCAAGCAAGAGATAATCCCACTTCTTGGTATATGTGCATTTACACGTGAGTACAAACCATATGATTTGTAAGACACAATAGGTAACATGCTAATTACTGCAAGTTCATCATATTATAACATTTGAAAATTGGTAAATACAATTTTAGAAACTGGAAATATATTTCCAGTATAAGGCAATAAGTAGTCTTCAGCATTAATATGAATTATTCTGGCTAGATTTTAATATCAAGACTAAGGAACAGGCAAATTAGCTGCATAAATATATGTACACACTAATATTTAGCTAATAACATTAGATTAAATAGCCTGAATGCATTGTCCAATCCTGATTGTAGAGATTTAACTCTCTGCAGAACTTTTCTCCTGCCCCTGAAAATGAAGACCACATGGTGGTCTAGTAGCTAAGGATCCTGTACTCTCACCACCATAAATGATCCACAAAGGATCACCAATTCTACCTACACCAATTCTATCTACAGGATTGGTCTATATAATTGTTATCAACATTTGAAATTGGGTAAAATTCACAATCACTATCATTTGGTTATACTGTTCATGTACTATACCCTTACAGTACTGTACACGGTCTATATTTTACCAACTACTTTACTAATTGGCTACTAAACTGGCTACTAAAACAACTAGCAGCAGCAGCTGGCGATCTCCAAAACTTAATTTTAAGCCCTGATGTATACTGATATATCAGGTGCTTTATATTGCACACCAACACTATGATAAATAACATTGTGGCTTGGGAAAAGAGAGACGTGCTGTCTTATCAGGCTGCACACATGCATGTTTCCGCATAGGAAGATAAACCAGGGTATGAGGCAAGTGTTTGCCTCTCACTGCCGCAGCATATACCAACATGCACAGTACACTGACATGCGATCGTGTAAATATGAGCTAAAGAAGTGTCACACATGTAAACAGGATGCACATGAGAGCTGTAAACTGTGAGTAGCTGGAATAGTCTGAGTGCTTATTGGTGTTTTCTCACTATGTTATTGAGTCTGTGTAGTGGTCTTGGCCTGTAAGTGAGCTGTGCTAACAATTGTACATGTCCTAGCAGATTGCCATACTTTTTACTATGCATTTAAGAATATTTTGAAGAACTCCTATACATATACAAAGAGAATGGCATTTAAATAAGGAGAGATATTAAATAGGTTTGACTGCATTTTTTAAACTAATGTATTGTACACTGCTCAAAAAAATAAAGGGAACACAGTATTCCCTTTATTTTTTTGCGCAGTGTATAATGAATGGTAAAACTAATCTGATATACACTGCTCATTAAAAATAAAGGGAACACTGTGTTCCCTTTATTTTTTTGAGCAGTATAGTTAAGAACACTTAGATGCGCTCAGATCTTTAGTCTATGAGCAACAGGTTTTATATATAGTCATCACATTTTAGAGGTAATTGTACTTGCAACATTACTGCTGCTGTAATTTCATTGGAATTCAATCTCAATAATATGAAAGCATCTGCAACAAACAAAATGAACAAATATGAAACTGGAAGTACAGTGCATCTAAAGGAACATTTAAAGAAATTTTGAAAGCAACAAAACAATTAATATATTGAGCAGAGAACAATAAAATAACTAGCAAAAAATATCATTCTAATTAAAGCATAATTTCCATTTGATTATCTGAAGTTGGCTGGTAGATTGAACCAGGCTTCATGAAGATCTTGCTACAGTTCGTCTGTCTCTACAGGATCAGAATAAATCCAAGACAGCCTAGAACACTGCTCTCAGAAACATTATCAAATAAAGTCTATTACTTAGCAACCACTTTATCCCAAACACACACACACACACACACACACACACACACACACACACACACCTAGAGGCAATTTAGCATAGTCAAGACATCTAGTGGCATGTTTTTGGGAGGTTGGAATGCTACCTACTGCACCACCAAGCTGCCCTTATTTCACAAACAAAAACAAAACATTTTGTAAAATTTAATTATTATTATTTTTATTTCTATGGTTGCAGCAGACTGACTTAACGGTTAGCTAATTTTCAAGAGCCTTTTTTTCTGAATACACCTGCAAATTAATTTATTGCACAATCTTTAGTCATGACTACAGGAAAAAAAAGCACAAAGTTAACAGTGAGTTGGAAAAAAGAATTCTTTTTCATCAAAAGCCATACAAAATGTGTGTGCCACATATGTCAAGAGACTGTTGTGGTAATTTAATATCATGAAACAAATCCTGGGCCATGCAAAAATAGATGATTCAGAGCGCAGAGAAACTGAAGCAGGTGGAAGCTGTCCTGGCAGAAGCAGCTTTTAAAAGAGCCAACGAGAAGCAGAACATTGCTGTAGCTAATAAGTAGCGATGTTTCTACCAGAGGCCTGTGAGTTTGAGGGTTCTGCGCAGTATCTTAGCTGTTCCTAGGACTGCACTCTTCTCGACAGAGACCTCAGATGTTGTACCTGGAATCTGCTGGAACTATTCTCCCAGTTAAGGGGTCACAGACCCTAATGCTCCTACTACCATTGGGACCACTTTGGACTTCACCTTCCACATCTGTTCCAGTTGTTCCTTCAGCCCCTGGTACGTCTTGATCTTCTCATGCTCCTTCTTCCTGATGTTACTATCAGCTGAAATTGCCACATATAGCACAACTCCATTTTCTGCTCATTGTCAACCACCACTATGTCTGGTTGGTTACCCAGCAGCTGCATGCCAGTCTGGAACTTGACGTCCCTCAGAATCTTAGCTGTCTGTGGTGTGTCCCATTGGGTTTTGGGGACTTCTAACCCATACTTGATATACAGTGGTGTGAAAAAGTGTTTGCCCCCTTCCTCATTTCCTGTTCCTTTGCATGTTTGTCACACTTAAGTGTTTCGGAACATCAAACCAATTTAAACAATAGTCAAGGACAACACAAGTAAACACAAAATGCAATTTGTAAATGAAGGTGTTTATTATTAAAGGTGAAAAAAAAATCCAAACCATCATGGCCCT
>JAFFST010048706.1:554102-567573 GCA_022414735.1 Noturus placidus
TAATAATAAACACCTTCATTTACAAATTGCATTTTGTGTTTACTTGTGTTGTCCTTGACTATTGTTTAAATTGGTTTGATGTTCCGAAACACTTAAGTGTGACAAACATGCAAAGAAACAGGAAATGAGGAAGGGGGCAAACACTTTTTCACACCACTGTAGATGTTTCTATACACTATCCCAGCCACTTGTTTATGCCTCTCTGTGTATTCTGTCCCAGCTTACATCTTGCACCCTGCTACTATATGTTATATTGCACCTTGGGTCCTGTCGGCTATGATAGACCCCTGCCTATATGTCTGCCTGTGCTCTCTCTCTCTCTATATATATATCCATCCATCTTCTATACCACTTATCCTTCAAGGTCGCAGAGAACCTGGAACATATCTCGGGGAGCATCAGGCACAAGGCAGGGTACACCCTGGACAGGGTGCCAATCCATTGCAGGGCACAATCACATACACCCATTAACACACTTTGGACAAGCTAATCAGCTTACCTTGCATGTCTTTGGACTGGTGGATAAAACCCCAAAGCACAGGGAGAATATCCGAACTCTGCACACACAGGGCAGGGGCAGGAATTGAACCCCAAACCCAGGAGGTGTGAGGCGTTAACCACCTTGGACCCTAAATATATTTATATATATATATATATATATGTGTGTGTGTGTGTGTGTGTGTGTGTGTGTACATATATATCACAGTAATGCAAAATAATGTATGTATAATTTAAAAGAAAATATAATAAATATTGAAAAAATACGACATGCTTATTAATTTGAATAATCTATAAATACATTTGAAATATTTCAAAGCCTAAATAGCACGTCTACGCATGCGCGCTGCATCATTCCCTCTCGTCTCCGTAGCAACGGGAAAGGTCGGAGTAGGGAGGGAGTAACGGCGGAAAGAGGGAGCGAGCAGAGCGGGAGAAGGACGGGTTAACAAATCACGCGAAGTCTTTCAAATATCGGACTTAATTAAGCAGCTCCAGGACATAAATACGGTTTAGAACTTGCGTTTTCCTTCAAGAAGCTCCAGAGAATCTGAACTGGTGAGTCTGTGTTGCTATAAAAAACACCAAACAAAAAAACAAAAACAAACAACAAAAAAAAAAAAAAGCCGTTAAGGTGCGGTAACGGAAACGCGAGACTGAATGAAGTAGTGATGAACACAATGGACATCCATCCACCGTCACGAGGTTTAGGGATGCTCACTCACATCCTCCTTTAGGATCAGTGTTATGAGCTCACCGTTGCAGGGTTTGTTGTCTGCAGGATCAAACCTCTTTTTGTTCTTGGTGTGTGAATGTGCAATCTGTGTTATGTGATCATTTATTATTTCCTGCTAATTTAAGCAGTGAATATAGGACACAACTCCACAGGGATGCAGCAGTGGACTGAGATTACTCCTATTTATACCGCATGTCTTTCTGGCTTCATACGCTTTAAGAATCCTTATAAAAGGATTAAATAATGTCAAAGTCTTGTACAGTGGAAAAAAAGATATCGGTGTTGTTCAGGAGAGATATTTCTCTTCCTATACTACTTGATTGGATTGTCATTTACTACTTCAATATGAAAATAGTTTCAGGTTGTTATTTTGCCAAATGCTTTAGAGTTCAGAGTTGCAGCTGAAAGAAATACCTCCCATAATCTAGGGTTATAAAGATGATTTGAGGAACTCTAAGGCACTATGTATGCATCGTACAATGTTCACCAAGAGTTGGGATGTTCATTTCATATGATTGAAACCAGATAAAAGACAAAACGCTTGCAGATCTTTACCGGGATTAGATTCGATTGACTGTGTCGTGAAAAGCGGTTAGTTAGTGAGGCGTTTGTGCATCTCGTCACTTTCCCATGTAGTCGAACATGTGGACTTGGAGCAGGTTGAGATGAAAGTCCTATAAATAAATAAATAAATAAATAAAAAAGAAGGAAACCTTGCATCCACATATCCTTTCTTAAAATAGAATGATGCCAATATACTCCAGAAATAGTTTTTTGATACAGGGAATTAGGTGACTTTAAGTGTGATTTGGCTTATTTCCCAAAAACTCGGCCTAGATCTTTAAAAAAAATAAACAAATCCCAGTGTATTTTATTCATGTGCAGCCATCTTACACTCTCTTGTGTTATAACCTAGATAGAGCATAAGCATTGATAAGATGTGCTAATGGAATAGATGTCACAATGGCAGACAATTGAAGGTTTTAACCTTTATTATAAGCACTTATTGTCGAGAGTGTGGCCACCCAAGCTGCGCTTGATTATTAGACGGTTACTTAACCATAACGTATCTATAGGCTGTACCTGTGCTAGGAACTCAATAGCTTACCTAAAACCCCTACATCAACATGAAAACATGCAGAGGTACTCCAGGACCAGAGTACTGGTAATCACTAGGCTAGATGTGTAGCTATCTGTGTCTGAATTCCTAATGTCTGAGTATGACTTTTGCTTCCTCTTGCTAAAGACATGTCAGAAATCGTGCCCCCAGAAGTGAAACCCAAACCTGTCGTCCCTGCAAAGCCAACTCATGTGGTACCGCCCACCGGCATCCCCCCTGCGCCCCTCCAGGGGTCAGGGTCTGGAGGACAGGGGTCAGGAGGAGGCTCAACATTGCTGGGATATGTTGGGATAGACACCATAATTGAACAGATGAGGAAGAAAACCATGAAGACTGGCTTTGATTTCAACCTCATGGTTGTAGGTTAGTGATAATCCTGAGCTGTGAATCAAGAAGTTCAAGTTTTATCTTCAGCAGTAAACCCCAAAGGATAACTTTCTGTAAATGAGCTGAATAAATCTTATCCTATACCCTGTTCCATCATTCCCATGTTTTTTGTTCTTTCTCCTAGGTCACAGTGGGTTGGGGAAATCCACCTTGGTGAATACTCTATTTAAGTCTCAGGTGAGCAGGCGGAGCTCTGGCTGGAGTCGTGATGAGAAGATCCCCAAAACTGTGGAGATCAAATCTGTGTCACACGGTAAGATCTGACAGAGCCAGTGATTTAGATCCTTTTTGTTTTAAGCATGCAAGTCTAGATGAATCAATTCTTAATAACTTAAGCCAATCTGTAAGGTGCATTATATTGCAAAGTTTTGGGGAATAGTTGCCTTTTCTTATCGTTCTTATATCAATGCAAAATAAACATTTTGGAGAAATTTCACTCAGGTTTTAGAGTACACTGCAGAACAAAGTCCTCCTTTCCTCAAAGTATCCAGTGATTGTAGGTAGTGTATCATTTTCATTTTACTGGAGCTAGGCACAGCTTTTGCTATTAGTCTTTTGGATCATCTTACGTGTGGTGTTTGCATCCAGAAAACTGCTCTAAATTGGTGTTCCTCTTACCTCAAAGACAGAGCATTTTCTGTTAGGATTGGTCATTTCTCCTCTTCCTCAGCAGCCAGTGCTTGTGGTGTATGTCAGGGCTACATCTTGGGCCCTATGCTGTTTTCTTTGTATATGCTTACCCTTGGGTCTACCATTTTTTACGTTGATGATGCACGGCTGTATGTCACATTGAAACTTGGTAGAAGCGGCTCGCTGCAAACTCTCTTTGAATGGCTTTTGGATTAAAAAAGCAGGATGTCTATAAAAACTTTCTTCTGTTTCTTCAATAATTACAAATGCAATGATGTTACATCGCCCCATTATCCCAGTATTCCCTGTCAGATTACTGTTCTTGGCTGAACTAATAAACGTAATTTATTGAGCAATGAAAAATAAACCAAAACAAAAATCAACGCTAATGCAATAGCCCAAGTATGATCTGAAATAATTATCCATTTCACAGAGATCACAGCACTATATGTTTCACTGGGAGATAAGTTTCTAATGTTCTTTTTGTCTTGAACTTTCATCATGGAAACAAGGACCCTTTGTCTTTAAGGATGTTGACAGAGTCACAGTCAGCCTGGTGTGTCCTCTGCCCAGGGCAATGCCACAGGCCTGATAGTGAATGCCCTGTGGGTACCAGCGTTTGTGCACAGCTGGAAAACTGTAGGCCATGGCATTCGGCCCAGAGCCTAAATCTGCGGAGACACACTGCTGTGTAGGCTTAATGATTCAAGTGTGCTGAATGTGCAGGCAGATATAGTATGCCAGTGTTGGGTTCTTCCCATGTAGAAAAATCCCCTTTTTGTATATTTGAAAGATTTTTTTGTATTGTCAGCTGTATGTCTTTGGGGTTGTCGCTGTACTTCATGAAAAGCTTTCTGTGTGGACGTTGCCGCTGCTTTGCATTTGTCCAAAAATATCTTGGAAATTTAAAGCATGTCACTAGTTCAACAGAACGTTTAGGACAAGAGGCTATATTTTGGTCAATACTTGAATATATGCATATTGCTGATGATGCATGTGAATAAATGTACATTTATTCATTTGGCACATGTTTCTATACAAAAAAATTAATGAATTGTAGTTAATTATTTATTTATATATTTTCAATTGTTGTTTGAATGTAGGTTTAATTTTAGCTCATTTTAAATGTGTTTTTAGTGTTAGTTTCTTGCTATATCTGGCTATTTGTTTTTGTTGAATTTTATATATATATATAAAAAAATGTATGTACAATATGTATGTACATCCTTGGAATGGGCAAACAATGTTAGAGGTATCGTTAATGTACAAGTAAAAATGTACACATTTAAATGCCTAAACAGTCCTCCATTTTTCCCACTAGAGCTTTATGTTTACAGGCAGGTTTGACATACAAGCCAATTTTCTATAGCATTCGAGATTTTCTCTCTTTCATTATAATTAATTTTGATATTGGTACAAATCTTAGTGATTTTCTGCTATTTGATCAAGTTATGGGTTTAATCATGTATTATTTTGTTGTTTTGTTATTGACGAGTGAATTTCTGCTGATGTCATGCTTATTTTATACTATAGTGATAGAGGAAGGTGGGGTGAAGATGAAACTGACAGTGATTGATACTCCTGGGTTTGGGGACCAGATCAACAACGAAAACTGGTGAGTGAAAAGGTTTTAATAGATTGGCTCTTTTATATATAATTTGTCGATGTAGCCTGTTCTTCATCCGGTCATCGGTCTTTGAATTATACTCTATTCAGTGATCTAAAGCTCTCCACTTGTGTTTACAGCTGGGAGCCAATATCTAAATATATTAATGAGCAGTATGAGAAGTTTCTAAAGGAGGAAGTTAACATCGCCCGTAAAAAACGGATTCCGGACACCCGAGTGCACTGCTGCTTGTACTTCATATCTCCAACTGGACACTCGTGAGTGCAAATATCTCACATTCTGAAACTCAACACACCTCTTCTTGCAAATAATTATCTTATTAATTAAGTAACTGAAATAAGTTGTGTAAATGCATATAGTGATTGAATTTCTTTATAAGAATTTCTAAACAATGTAAACATGAATTGGCAAAGATGCTCGGATTTGAGCCTCCAGGGAAGATTATTAATACAAAGTAATGTATCCACTGGTCTCTGCAGAGAAGAACTTAATTTAAGGCAGTTTGCTTGGAACAGCCAGTTAATACGATCTGTCGTAATGGTTGTCCGGGGTACATGAATCAAATCAGGCTCATTTGAGTCTTGCCACGGTCACTGCAGTGATCTATCTGCCTGTTCACTCTATTAACTGCCCCCAAACCCCTTCTCTTCATTGTTCTGTATCGTCTCTCTCTGACCTTTGTCCTTTCTATCTATCTCTAACTTCCACTTTGTGTCAGTCTCCGCCAGCTGGACATTGAGTTCATGAAGCACTTAAGTCGAACTGTGAACATCATTCCTGTCATTGCCAAAGCAGATACTCTCACCCCTGAGGAAAAAACAGAGTTCAAGCAGAGGGTGAGAAAGAGTAGATGGATGGATAGATGGATGGATGGATGGATGGGTAGGTAGATTCATAGGTGGGTCAGTAGATGGATGGATGGTTGGCTAAGTGGTTGGCTAGATGGCTCGATGTTAATTTTGTTGACAAAAATCCTCATATATGATAAATATATATTTTAAATTCTATTCCCTTGTCCAGGTGAGGAAGGAGCTGGAAGTGTGTGGAATCGAATTTTATCCACAAAAGGAGTTTGATGAAGACCAGGAAGACAAGGCTGATAATGATAAGATCAGGGTACAGTGCAAATTGATTGATACAACTTTTTATGATACTCAGAAAACACAGCTGTAATGTCACTGCCTCATGTTCTGTATTACTGGGTTTTTTTCTTGCCTTATTTCCATTATTCCAGTCCTATTCTTTGTGCTCTGTGGCTCCATTTGTATTATGCTCTTGATCTGTGACTCACCAGTCTTCCCTCATAAATGAATTCATAGGTTAACATAGCATGCCTTTTTAAATCTGTGTGTGTGTGTGTGTGTGTGTGTGTGTGTACAGGAGGCCATGCCTTTTGCAGTAGTGGGAAGTGACAAAGAGTACCAAGTCAACTGCAAACGGGTTCTGGGTCGGAAAACTGCCTGGGGAATAGTAGAAGGTGTGTGCTTTCCATCTAAATCAGATACGACTAGAAGGATTCCATTGTAGTAGGTTTCACTTGCTCATCTAAGGACTAGAACACTGCAGGACATGGTTTTATAGGAAAATAATCAACAGCATGGTGTTGTGATGCAATTACCCCATTCTTATTTTCTTATAACAGCAACTACTGAATTGTTTTATTCCTCTTATACCTAAGCAATTTTCCAACAATGGCAATTTTCAGTTATTATAGAATGATACATTTTAATATTTATCCATTCAAGGTTAACCTTAATGTTGTGGAACGTCAAGGAAATAAATGACTTATCACTTATGTGATGAACATGCGTCAGTGTATGGATTTTTTACACTGTAAAGCTGATTACAGTAAAGGTTTGACTATTTTATAGAACGATAAAGTAATGTCCAAATGCTATGGATTTACAATAAATGTGGAGAAATAATATTGTTGTGGGGGCTTCCTCCGGGTACTCCGGTCTCCTCCCCCAGTCCAAAGACATGCATGGTAGGCTGATTGGCGTGTCTGAAGTGTCCGTAGTGTATGGATGTGTATGTGATTGTGCCCTGCGATGGACTGGCACCCTGTGCCCGATGCTCAGCGGTATAGGCTCCAGGTTCCCCATGACCCCGAAAAGAAGCAAGTGGTAGAAGGTAGAAGATGTTGTAGAACATTGTTGTGTGTGTGTGTGTATTTGGTCACAGCAGTGTGTGAATCGGTCAGTTCAAGCCACTGGCAAGGCATCAAAGAGGATTCTGCTTCACTGAGCTCACTCAACAAGGAAGCAGAGTGTGTGTATGTGCGTGAGAGAGAGAGAGAGCTAGAAGAGAGAGAGAGAGAGAGATAACTAATTATCTCTCCTATTTGGCATATCACTACTGGGAGACATATTGAGGGCATCTTTGATGTCAGTCATTGTACCCGTTCACCTCGTGTATGCTTCTCCCTAGATGGCAGTCCCGCAGCCACTTAAACTCTGATCTCCACTTAAACTTTGATCTTTCTTTATTATTATTTTTTAAAATTGTTTTTGCAGATCTTTTTGGAGATTGTAAGATAATTAATACATTTCTTATATTGTTCTTCTCTCAGTTGAAAACCCAAATCACTGTGAATTCTCTCAACTACGGGATTTCCTGATCAGGTAAAATACATTGCTTTTTTTTGTTCTGTTCTCACTTCAGTTCTCGTTACAGACAGCTTATAAGTGACAAATAAAACACAACGAATGCTGTTATAGGAAAATAATCAGTGACAGTGTGATGTATTTCCACTTCAAAGTTTATTTTCCTATAACAGCATGTCCTGAAGTGTTTTATTCCTCTTATATGACTACAATTTTGGTAATTAAATTTTGGCATTAATTAATGAAGGGAATATCATACTGATGATTTTACAGTAGTGGAAAAAGTTTCAGTGCCAACACTGGAGACTCCTTCCATAAATGCTGAATAAATATCTCCTTACAGAAAGCGTCACCAGATCTTAGATTTTTATTTGTCAAATAACATTTGCTAATCTGTTTGTTATTTGATTAGATCTAGTAGATTAGATTATGCATACTGTCCGTCATACATTAGTCCTTGCGATGTAGCTGTTACTATAAAAACGATAACGATATTAGAATAAACGCATTAATTAGCCTGTGATTTATCCTGCAGATAGAACTACTGTCTAAGCTGCTTTTAATTAGAAAATTAATCAACACCTTCTGATCAGTTAGAATTGAGCATTCAACAATGCTGTGGTATAAACTTGTATATTATTCATATTTAGAGTAAATAAGAGGAAACCTTTTGCATCTTATCTTATCTTATCCCTTTGCATCTTAACTTATCTTCAAGCGTATCTTTTAAAGGCTCAATTCAGGTGTAAGTATCTCAGTAAATGTTAGACACTATGTACTGATTACTGACTTTGTCTCATTATAGGTCTCACCTCCAAGACCTGAAGGAGGTCACTCACAACATCTATTACGAGATGTACCGGGCCAAAAGGCTCAACGACAATGGAGGACTCCATCCAATCTCAACCAGCAACAGCACACAGGAAAGCAACCTGTAAGAGGGAATCAGTGAGCGAGAGAATGATTAGCGAGAGGTTGATAATGAAAGATGATAACGAATAATATTTTGGAGGATAGGATAAATACATTAGCACGTGACCTTGTGGAGTTCATCTTAAATCTTTTTAACCATCTGAGCATGTTCGTCATTGCTTCTCTTTCTGCAAAACGTCCTTTTTAAAACTCATAATAACAGCACATCAACCTAAGATGGAGACAGACAGCAAAGTTCATGAGTATAGATATTACTCTAAATATTACATTTACTTCTAAAAGTTAAGGTGCCACAGTATAGATAGATGACAGCACTGCCATTCAACTGCACACAATACATAGGAGTCTATAAATCTTTCTGTAAAGTCTCCTGTGTATGATCACTTTGTCAAACAGCCTTTATTCTCTACCTGCAAAGCAATTCAGGACTCAAAAGTTTTGGCAAGGCTTGACAGTGATATATTGAAGTGAACATCAATGTATTCATATTTAACTATTCCTAAACACACTGCAGCATTTTCCACTGGCTGCTTCTTTTACGTAGCTTACCCTGATGACCAATGATCCTTTTGTACACAAATTCAGGACTCTCACATTATCCGGAATAGCACACCAAGTACTTAGCAGAAATCCTCTAAACACTAGGTTTTTTGAAGGTTTACCCCAATACATTTTGTAAACATGTTTCTAGACCGGGTGCACAAGTGTGTGTGAATGTGTATGTGCGAGTGTGTGTGTGTGAGTGAGTGAGTGAGTGAGAGAGAGAGAGAGAATCTGCCTTTATGTCTTTTAGATCCATCTTTAAGATCCAAGTGTTCAAGCAACTCAAAAAGAACATAATATTCAACCTTAATTTTTTTTTTAAACAAATATTTCATGTGTGCCATTATTTATATCAGTGTGCATGTATCTCTCTGGAACAAAGGAACTGCTTGATGTCTAAAAGTTTGCTTTGGTGTTAACCACTTGATATTTCAGTCAAAGCACAGGTCAATTCATGGTCTATTTAGGCAAGAGAAATTGAACTGTATCACACCTCAGATCATCTTTTACATTCTGCCATAAATCTTAGGATGAATACACATTTTTATTTATTTAATCTTTAGTTTTTTATCATTAACGCTTTTTGTGAAATATTAAATCACAAGGATGGTATTCTTGCCTAGTGTTATGTTTTTAAGTGTTATTTATTACATCATTTAATAAATGTTTTCCATCACTTTTTGACTTCCTTTGACTTTTCTGTAACTGTATGTCATCATCTACAATCGCTCTGCTGTAGGAAAAACAGCAGAAACAGAAATAACAAAATCACAATACTGACCTGCACAAGAACAGCCTACCCAGGAACAACTGCTGATTTTAAAACCCAAATTTCTCGTTCTAATTTTTTCCTACTAAATTGTGGCTCTGTGGTAGCCAGGGCCGTTTCATGCTATAAGTGGCATAAGTGGTTGCTTCAAGCCCCCAGACCACCAGGGGGCCCCATGATTCTTAAAAAAGATATGCAGAAAATAAATATATATACACTTCACTATCTTTTGGCAAAAATGTTTGCATCAGGCAGTTGCAGGGGGTGTGGTGTGAAAAGAACAGAAACTGGATGTTATATAACTGAATTATGTAACTAATGTCAGAAAATCATTAAGAAGTGGCGATCCTGATGCATTCATATCTATTTTGGTTGGGGGGGGGGGTACAAAAGGGAAAAAGCAGAAACAGAGCCAAAAAACCTGTAAGAATGTAATGATAATTAATTGGATTTAGTCAATGTTTCCGCTTTCTTGCTTACGCTTGCTTATGTCATTGAAATAAAAGAAGTTAGTTGCTAACTAGCTAGCTAGTGTCTAGCAAACACACATCAAGTTGCTAGCTTGTTACAACAGTATCCTGTTGACTCATTAAAGATAAAGGAGTAAATCTGTTCATGGGGGCATTGCCAAACTCCGTCAACAACCATGCAGCCTGCTTTGCACCACACAGTCTTTTCCTCATCCGCGTAGCCTGTACTTGGAGGTCTGAAAGCTGTAAAGAAGCAGTGATTATATTCTTTTGTGTTTTGGGACCATAAATGCAGCTGCTTGCTTTGCTACACTGTCCACTCAAGCTTTCCTAGGAAATCAGGGTCTAACTGACTCACAACATGTGCTCCCTAGTTTTCTCAATAATAAGCACTTTCAGGAGGACCTCACTACTGGAGGACAGGGTGTACTCCAGGACCAGGGTTGGGTACTTGTACTGTTCAGTTAAAATGCAATAAATTACATTTACCTAATTTGGCTGTCACTTTTATCTAAAGTAACATACAATAGAGACTTGCACATAATTTGTTAGTGTGTGCATCAAATTTGCATACTGCAATAGTTTTGGGGAGTAGGACGGTGTCCAGTTTGATTCTGTATGAATTTATGAAAATAAATCATATGTAATTAAATCACATGTACATGAATCATAAGTAAATGAATCATATGTAAACATTCCTGGGTGGGGTGGGAGGGGCTGTTATCGGGGTAAAAAATGTTGATTCTGTATTGATATATTTTGTTGTACTCTGAAAAGTGTATGAGAATCAATAAAAATTGTTATGAAAAAAAAGGACTGCGTTCAGCAGCTCAACGACTAGTTTGTGGTGGGCTATGTGTGTTCCTAAACTCGTCAGGAAGTTCCTGTGTTTCCAAATTGTCCCCAAATCATGTACTACCTCAAAAGGTATATATACTGTCTGTGTAGAAATGTACTGACTGTCCCTCAGCATGTCTTCATGCCTCTATGAGGGCATACATTTCAGCTGCTTGTGCCAAAAGGTTTAAGGGGAGACTTCCTAACATACCGTCTCATATGCTGTTACTACTGCATAACCCAATCGATTTTTACCCGTCTCTGGGTTACGTGATGCTGACCCGTCCACAAAGAGGATCGGATCAGAGTTTTCCAATGGAACATCCTTCAGGTCGACTCTATGAGAGCAGAGTTCATTAGTCAGTACAACACAATCATGTGGCTCCCCGTCTCCCTCTGTTGTAAGAAGAGTAGCAGAGTTAAGGACAGTACATTGTTTTATAGTGACATTCTGCATGTCTTGTAGTATAATGTTATGATGCAGCCACAGGTTTTCTGTTCAAGTAGGAATAACACCTCATGTGCAACCAAGAGGTTCAATTCTGTGTCACCTACCAGGACTCTGCATGCCATCACAGCTTTCTCAGCTGCTGCTACTGCACGTACCCACGGGGGAAATCTGCAGCAACTGGATCCAACTTACCTGAGAATGAGCTGTCCAACCGGTCACATATAACATCTCTCTGAGCGGTGCTTCTAGAATGGTATAGTTTAGAATGAAAGTTCTGCGATACAAACACATACCTAGGATAGATAGAACCCGTTTCTTCGTCCGAGGCTTTGGAATATTCTGGATTGCAGATATTCTTTCAGCGGAGAGTTTCTTTCCTTTTGCAGAAATGTAATGCCTTGGAAATCTCACTTCTTGTTGTACATACTGTAATTTGGAGAGACTGGCTCTGTGGCCTTCTTTGGCAAGATGCTACAACAATTTAATGGTGTCAGTTTCACACTATGCCCTGGAGAAAGTGGTAGAGGTGCTAAGCTGACCTTTAGCATTTGGTTGTAAATCGTTAGTGACACTCAATTCCCTTAACACAAGCGAGTGACAGTGTAAGGATGTCCATCAAATATATAAACAAAAACTCACTGTCTTTATCAAGACATATTCTGAAAAAATGCATGAGCTAAATCTATGACTGAAAACCATTCGCCATTTGCTGGAACCTGGCTTAATATAGTGTAAGAATTTGGCACGTCTTTAGCTCTCTGTTTGACAGCAGCATTAACTGCTTGTAAATCTTGTACAAATCTCCATTCATCAGATTGTGGGTGGGGGTTTTCTTGCTGTCTTTACCGGAAATATTGGAGGGCGCATTGACAAATCAGGGCAGGGAACAATGACCCCTGCCTTCAATAATGAACTGAAATCTGCTCCAATGCCCTCAATAGCTTCTGATTTAAGAGGGTATTGAGATTGTCTAGGTCTAAAGTCAGATTCGCGCATGATCACGACTGGTGGTGTACTTCTAATCAGGACTACATCATGTTTCTCTGGGGCCCACAGCCTGAGAGGCACCTTCTTCAATTGTGGGTGTGTCTCTAGGTGTGTGGGGTTTACCCCAAGGTTCAGAAACATTCTCTTGTCATGAGAAATAACATCCCAGTTAACCTTGCACATTTCCAGAAAGAATTTTTTTAAATAAATTCCCAGCATCAGGCTGTACCACATGTTGGTGATGGGTTTCTGTTCTGAATTTGTAATTTTCCCACTCTCACATAATCTGACCCACAGACTTTCTGCTGTTTGTTCTTTATTTTGGCTAATGAGACGTGGGGCATTGATTCTGGGACGAAAAATGCACACAACTGCATGTCGTTCAATTTGACTGAACATGCACAAAATTTGTCACCAATATAGGTACAGCTCTTCACTTTCTGGAATATCCATAAACCATTCTTTCTCAAAATTAAAGTCTCTTCCTTCATGCACTTGGGCTGTGTAATGAAGGGCAGAGGACAGCATAAAATCATCATAGTTGTCCTTCATCTTATCATGTGCCAACATCAACAAACGAGCACAGGCTCTAGGCTTGCTATGCATGGACCATTGATAAACACAGAGCTCTGTTTCTTTATCAAACGGAGTTATAATGATAAGTTGTTAGTTCTTATTACTCCCTGAGATGAGGACATAAAATTTAAAAGAGCCACAGCCGCCCTAAAAGAGCCACAGCCACCCAAAAAAAAGGGCGGCTGTGGCTCAGACGGTAGAGCGGGTTGTCCACTAATCCACTAATCGTAGGGTTGGTGGTTCGAATCCCGGCCCGGGTGATCCCATGCCGAAGTGGCCTTGGGCAAGACACTGAACCCTA
>JAFFST010048706.1:584622-605703 GCA_022414735.1 Noturus placidus
TTAAGTGTGACAAACATGCAAAGGAACAGGAAATGAGGAAGGGGGCAAACACTTTTTCACACCACTGTATATTTGAAACTAAGTTTGTAATGATGCCCAAAAAACGATTGTGTATGTAGATCTACGTACCTTCTTAACATTCAAAATAAAGATGGATAGTGACATAGAAGTTCCCAGTGGCAGCAGTACACAGGGCTCAGATTAGGTGGAGGACTTCTTTCCTCCTGAAACCCCAGGGTTAAATGGAGACACGATGGATAGATGTGCAGGACCTCTGCCCTATCTAATTGAACCATTAATCCCTGGCGTGACTGTGGAGGAAAACATGGACGTACCAGAGGCAGTGCGGATGGGAGAAGCGTTGGAATGGTAGCTAGCTAATCAGAGAAGACCAAAACCAGTCATCCACACAATCTGTTGCAATAGGCGCGAGCTTTTCACAAAGGAAAGGGGGAAGGCACTTCCCTTCAACATGGATGCTCATTGGCTATTGAAGGCTAAGGACAGAACATGGAAGCTACAATTGGTTCAAATGATGTGTCAATCGAAAAGTTAAGAGGTTAAAAGTCAAGAGATAAGGAATATTTACAAGCGAACCGAAGTCACAATGGAAAATATGTATTTGTCTGGATGTTTTCGATCAGTGGACTACTATGAGACTTCATAGGCGAGTTGTCTCAGTTTTGAGAGTGTTTGTATGTTGGTGGTCGGACAGAGACTTTTATTGTAGCTGCTGTTGTGATTCTATCTTGAAACTGTATCATTTGAATCAAGAATATTAGCTTTCCAAAGATATATCACATGAGTACCAATGTACACCCAGAATCTGTGTATATAGAATAGCATTTTGCACAATAGCATTTTGCACAAGGGATTAACAATGCAACAGCCAGCTGGGCGTTTATGTGGGTAATTAGCGCAAAAGGCAAGTAAAACTTATGGTTAAAAATTAGACACATATCTCCTATGAAAGGATAGAAAAGTCCTCGGGACTTGGTACGACATCGCTGTCTAGATGCAAACACCTTTCATGAGCAAGGCCGAAGTCCACCTTTCTCTAGTTCTCATGGAAAAATGCTTGCTACACACAAACCATTTCGATGTGTGCGCAATCCCTTGCGCTCAGTCAGAGTCTAGCCCTGGCAGCATTTCTAAAAATTAACCAGGTTTCAGCTACATTTCAAATTTATGGATGCTAACATTGTCTTTTTTGATGTGTGATACAAACACCTCTGTTAAAATCTCAGAAAATATAGTTTAGTGTTTCATGACCCTTTAAAAAATGTCCATCAATCTTCTTATAGCCAAGGGCTTATGAGAGTCATAAACATGATTTCTATATCTATTAAAAATTAATCAGAAAATGATCAGGCTACTGCAGATTTCTCCATGTGCATTTGCTGCACATTAGGCGTGTCAGCTAAGCTGGTGGTGATTTTTTGTTACTGCAGGAAAGGCTGACATGGGGGAGGGTAGTTTTAAAAGCATACTATTGGCTCCAACAGTTTCCATTGTACCCAAAATGTTTTTCTTTTATTGCATTTAAGAAAAGTTTTGAACAGTATCAAATTTAGTGTTTTTTCCAATATTGTTTTTTCTTTGGAAAGAAAACCTTAATATAGTTCAGGTTATTCTACCAGGATGATTGTTATTCTCACTAAAATATACCCATAGTGTAAAAAGGGATAAACTAGAACACATGTTTCTCAAAGTGAGGGGGGGGGGGGGTTTGTGAACTGGTTTAAACTGAGATATTTACACAGTTGTTGGCCAATCAGGAAACGCGGTTGCATATCAAACACATTTTTCTTCTCCCACATCTTTCTAGCTATTTAAATCTTAAAACACTACTGTGCTGTGGTCCTCTAATAACCCTGGATAATGTTCTAGGTAACTACAACAAAATGACCATATAGTGGGATCCTGCTACACATATTATTAACATGGATTATATAAAACGAGAACTGTCTGCAAGCAGCTCCAGTCTCAGAGTGTTGCAAACTACAATAACAGGATTGATTTTATGAGCACTTCATTCTTCCCCAGTCTTGTCTCTGCGATCCCAAACATCACTATGTGTACCGTGATGTATATTCATAGATTAATTTGTGTATGTTTTATCATTATAGCCTACATCCCAGTATGGTATACATTTGGGTTAATGTATCAAATTGGACTGGGGGTGTTTAGAATATCATAGTTAGAATTTTATTACACAGTGCTGCTCTGACCACTGCAAAGAGGACATTTTAAAGGATCCTGACTTGCAAACATTAGTTGTTCTGCAAAGGATAAGCATTTGGGATATAGGATACGGACGGGTCAAGGGTTTAAACAAATTAGAATCATAGATACAAACTGAAAAAGGAAAAGCTCAAATAAAGAGTTGTGTCCTGCTATGTGCTGCAATGTAAAAGGTAGAGCATGCAATACACACCTTTCGATTCCTTTTAAATTTTGTGTTCTACAGCATTGGAGCAGGCATGACTCAGTGAGACAGTTCCTCTCCCACCGAGCCAAGCTGGTGGCCATTTTGTGTTACTGCAGGAAAGCTGTGGAGTAAAATGTCTGCCGGAGAAGAAGGGAACTTCTCTTAGCAACATAATTTATGTGTAGCCACCTCTTGCATAAATACTACATCAGGTTCCACAGTGATGATGTGCTGCTGTTTACATCTCAGAATGAATTAACATTTAATATTGTGATAGTTAATCCCGTATCTCTCATTTGTAAGTCGCTTTGGATAAAAGAGTCTGCTAAATGAATAAATGTAAATGTAATCCCACCTCCCTCCTTTTATTTATCTATCTATCTATTTATTTATTTATTTACTGTATGCCAATGTATGGATTTTCTCTTCCCTCTCCAGGACCAATACAGTGACTTGTGTAGTGAACCACATTATGTGAATATTTACTGTGAATTCTTTGCCAAAACATGCAACCGGATATTTCCTATTTTGTTTAATAATCTTGGGGAGCCTTGTGCAAAGCTGACAGCATTTTTGGGTATAAAAACAGTGGGTCAGAAACAGTGTATACAGTATCGTTTAGGCACCCTATTCTTTAGCACAATTTCTTATTTATCTATTTATTTATTTTAGTAGACTTCAGTTAAAAAAAAAAAAAAACATTTTAGATTCCCAAACATTAGATTTCTAGCACAAAATTAAATGTTACAGAAAAATGTTACTATGTGATTAAAGGAAGCAGCATATTGTGCAATAGACACTTTTCAGAGAAAAAAAAAAAAAAAAACACGCACAATGAAGACCGCTGGGTTTTGCTGCAAAAATAAGAAGCGAGTGCGACAGTCAAAGTCTACTTAAGAACCATGACTGGTTCTGTAAGATGCGCAATAAAACTTTCAGCTCATTTCCTTATCAAACTGCACTAATTGTACCGGAGACTACTGTTTTTTTATTTATTTTGTCACAACAAATATTGACAGTTTCATTTACTACGGTTTACTGCTCTTTATGGTATATTTTTAAATGTAGGAACATTTAATTTCATTATTTTGAAGGCATCTTTGCGCAACAGAATTTCTTTGCATGTGTCTAAAACTGTTGTACGGTACTGTATAAACAGTGGGTTATAAACAGTGTTTCTGGTGGTGCTTGTCTGTGAAACAGGGGAGGGGGTACCTTGTCAAAGCATGACAGTATCATTCCTGACTAACCCTGCTTTCAGACTAGCAAATAACAAGACACCGATGTCAATCAGTTCGTCTGTTGTGAGTATCGCATGTCCACTGGAGCATGGAACATTGGAAGAAATTGGTCGGATGAATCCCAGATTTTCTTTTACATCATGTGGACTGGATGGCTTAGTGGCTAGCATGTTTACCGTACACCCCCAGAGTTGGTGTCTCGATTCCCGCCACGGCCCCTCGCGTGAGCAGCTTGCATGTTACATGCTTCCTCTGGGTACTACGGTTTCCTCCCCCCAGTCAAAGAACATGCATGGTAGACTGATTGGCATGTTTAAATTGTCCGTATTGTATGAATAGGTTTGTGAATGAGTATGTGAGTGTGCCCTGCGATGGATAGGCACCCTGTCCATGGTATACCCTGCCTTGTGCATGATGCTCCCTGGGATCCAGGAACCTAGTCTCCAGGTTCCTCGGAACCCAGTAGGATAAGTGGTATATAAAATGGATCATGTGGATGGCTGGGTGTGCATCATTTACCTGGGGAAGAGATGGCACCAGGATGCACTATGGGAAGAAGATAAGCTGGCAGAGGAAGTGTGATGCTCCGGGCAATGTTCTGCTGGGAAATCTTGGATCCTGGCATTCATGTGGAGGTTACTTTGACATGTACCACATTGTTGCAGACCAAGTACATCCAAGTACCTTCATGGGAATGGTATACCCTAAAGCAGTGGCCTCTTTCAACGGGATAAAGTGCCCTGCCACACTGCAAAAAATGTTCAGGAATGGTTGGTTTCCAAATGGAACTTTGTTTCCGAATTCCCTAGCTCTCAATCCAATCGAGCATCTGTGCGATGTGCTGGACAAACAAGTCCAATCCGTGGAGGCCTTACCTCACAATTTAAGGACTTAAAGGATCTGATGTGATCCTTGGTGCCAGATACCACATCACACCTTCAGAGGTCTTGTGGAGTCCATGCCTCGACAGGTTAGAGCGGTTTTGTTGGCACAAGGGGGACCTACACAATATTAGGCAGATTGTTTTGGTGTATGTCTGTTAAGTAATGTTGCCAGAGGACATCTTTAGTAATTACAATTCATTCACAAGTGATCTGTGTACGAATAAAAGAGATAGGAGTGTCTTCAGGATGTACAGTATCTCACAAAAGTGAGTACACCCCTCACATTTTTGTAAATATTTGATGATCTCTTTTCATTTTCATTGACACTTTGCTACAATGTAAAAGTAGTGAGTGTACAGCTTGTGTAACAGTGTAAATTTTCTGTCCAGTGTAACAGTGTAAATGTGAAAATGTCCAAATTGGTCCCTAAGTGTCAATATTTTGACACCATTATTTTCCAGCTCTGCCTTAACCCTCTTGGGATTGGAGTTCACCAGAGCTTCACCGGTTGCCTCTTCCAGTCCTCTTCCACTCCTCCATGACGACATCAAGATCTAAGACGTTGTGCTCCTCCCCCTTCCGTTTGAGGATGCCCCACAGGGTTTAGGTCTGGAGACATGCTTGGCCAGTCCATCACCTTCAACCTCAGCTTCTTTAGCAAGGCAGTGTTCGTCTTGGAGGTGTGTTTGGGGTTGTCATCATGCTGGAATACTGCCATGCGGCCCAGTCTCCGAAGGGAGGGGATCAAGCTCTGCTTCAGTATGTCACAGTACATGTTGGCGTTCAAGGTTCCCTCAATGAACTGTAGCTCCGCAGTGCCAGCAGCACTCATGCAGCACCAGACCATGACTTTCCCACCACCATGCTTGACTGTAGGCAAGACACACTTGTCTTTGTACTCCTCACCTGGTTGCTGCCACACATGCTTGACACCATCTGAATCAAAAGTTTTTCTTGGTCTCATCAGACCACAAAACATGGTTCCAGTCATCCATGTCCTTAGTCTGCTTGTCTTCAGCAAACTGTTTGCAGGCTTTCTTGTGCATCATCTTTAGAAGAGGCTTCCTTCTGGGATGACAGCCATGCAGACCAATTTGATGCAGTGTGCGGTGTATGGTCTGAGCATTGACAGGCTGACACCCCAGCCCTTCAACCTCTGCAGCAATGCTGGAAGCACTCATACGTCTCTTTCCCAAAGACAACCTCTGGATATGACGCTGACTCAACTTCTTTGGTCGACCATGGCGAGGCCTGTTCTGAGTGGAACCTGTCCTGTTAAACCGCTGTATGGTCTTGGCCACCGTGCTGCAGCTCAGTGTCAGGGTCTTGGCAATCTTCTTGTAGCCTAGGCCATCTTTATGTAGAGCAACACTCCTTTTTTTCAGATCCCCAGAGGGTTCTTTGCTAGGAGGTGCCATGTTGAACTTCCAGTGACCAGTATTAGGGAGTGTGAGAGCGATGACACCAAATTTAACACACCTCCCCATTCACACCTGAGACCTTGTAATACTAACAAGTCACATGACACCAAGGAGGGAAAATGGCTAATTGGCCCCAATTTGGACATTTTAATTTAGGGGTGTACTCACTTTTGTTGCCAGCGGTTTAGACATTAATGGCTGTGTTATTTTCGAGGGGACTGCAAATTTACACTGTTACACAAGCTATACACTCACTACATTGTAGCAAAGTGTCATTTCTTCAGTGTTGTCACATGAAAAGGTATCATCAAATATTTACAAAAATGTGAGGGGTGTACTTATTTTTGTGAGATACCGTATGCTTGGTTGTTGTTGCTGGTCTGACAAGTAACTTTAAACGTTGTCCATATTATATTGTTATGCAATTTAAACTCTGCAAATACTAGGTTTTGTTACTCTTTCAGGAAACCTGAAAAAAGCATTGCCTGGAGTTTCTTTACACTGAATTAAAAGCAAAAACAAAATCACTTTTCCCAAAGGAGAGAATGGAATCTTTACCAACATGTGAATTTGGACAGGACATTATATCTGAGGTTATTTCTGCTGGTTGTTTTATAGAAGGTAAAATATGACAGATTCTTTCCAGAGGTGTGCACGAAGTATATAAAAATTACTGACATGACCGATTCAAACCGGACTAGAATCCCAATGATACTCCGGGAATAATTACCCCACTTCCTCATATAAAACTAGTCCAATCTGAATAGGGCTTGTGTCACAAAGCAGGCTCATAACTATTTTAAAGAATTGAGGAAGCCTCTGAAAGTCTTTGTGTCCATGACTACGTTTGCTTGGACAGCAGTAATCTAATTATTGACCGTAATCTAAGTAAGATAAAAATGTGATTAAGGTGTTTACATGAGTTGCTTTAAGAATAGTGCTGTCATGTATCCGTTTTACATGTTATAGGTCATATTTAGATTAAGAGCATTACATCACCACACCACTCAGTCCGACGTCCCTCCAGAATTTCACGCATCAACATACAGTTAGTCTTCGTTATGGTACTGTATACAGTTTTGGGTGTTTCTGTTTAAAAAAATTTTACGAATGCTTTAAATGCAGTTAATCATTTGTCATACTGTACGTGCTAATAGACAACTGCTTGAAGCCGTATAGACAACTGCTTGAAGCCGTGGGTGTGTCCCAAATCGCGTAGTTACCGCCTATATCAGGGGTGCACAATACGTCGATCGCGATTGACCGGTCGATCGCAAAAGAAGTGCGGGTAGATCGCCATTCAAATAAGAAAAATATATAAATGTTAGCGTTGATGTACAGGACAGCCAGTCTGAGCTCTCGTCTTTTCTCTCACCACGCGTGTTCGATCAAACGCGTTAGTGCTAAAGACTAGCGAGCGACATTTAACATTTTTCTGTCTTTTAAAAGACAAAACCCAGCTCCCAATGTGTACATTGATATCAGTCACAACGGACGGTGCGCCCATAATGGTTGACGGTGCAAATGGATTCATTGCCAAGTGCAGGGAAGGCGATTTGAGGATGAAACTAATTAGGATTCCCTCAGTAGCGGCGAGCGAAGAGGGAAGAGCCCAGCGCCGAATTCCTTGTCCCCTCGTGGGCGTGGTGAAACGTGGCATACGGAAGTCTGCATCGCCTGGCGCAGGCCGGGGACCGGGTCCTTCTGATGAAGGCTCGGACTGTGGACGGTGAGGCCGGTAACGGCCCCCGTCCCGCCGGGACGCGGGCTTCCTGGAGTCGGGTTGCTTGGGAATGCAGCCCAAAGCAGGTGGTAATGGCTATCTGAGGATGAGATTTTGAAACTACAGACTGACATTCAGATGAAGTCCAGGGCTCATGGACAGTTTTGGAACTTACTCACAGGGGAAAAGTACCTAAACTTGAGGAAATGTGCAACCTGCTTGACTCCATTATTTGGCTCTACTTAGTTATGTGACTCAGCCTTTTCCCACATGAAGATTATTTAGTCCAAACACCGTTCCACAATGGCTGATCATCATTTGGAGGCCTGCTTGAGGCTGGCTACCAGCAGCTACTGTCCAGACTATGCAACCCTGGCTGATTCTATTCAGTGCACGTCATCAGAGTAAGGTAATGACCAAACATGTACTGAATTGTAGTGTGCCAGAAGGGCTCATGCAGTTATGCAAGGTACACGGACATATATTGTGTGTGTATATACATACACATATATAGATAGATATGTTTCGCATTTTTAGTGTAGGTAGACCTCTTTGACTGGTCATGTTAAAAGTAGCTCGCAAGTCAAAAAAGTGTGTGCACCCCTGGTCTATATAGTAGCCGAGATGCATGTATTTTCCCCCACTACAGGCCCATAAGCCATATGGGACGCGGCCGAACTCTCTGGTTCGCCGTAAAATGTAAAACGGCCATGTGTGATCGTGTCCTGTCACAAAATGCGGTGAAAATTCTCACATGACGTTCACAATGTGATTAAGGTATTTACATGTCTGTAATACATGTCCATAATACGACTAAAACAGGAGTACTCCACCTGTCTTAATTCGATTAGAGCTTACTTAGATTATGACCTTAATTAGATTAAGGTTGGTGTTTACATGGTAGTTTCTTAATCAAAGTATGGTCTTAATTAGATTAAGAGAGGATTATTGTTGTCCATGTAAATGTACTGACTGTTGGAGGCTTGAAATGATGCTTTTGCTTTGTTGCTTGTTAGTGTGAACGCAGGTAAGGTCTTAGGTTTTTACATTTTTATCCCATAATCTTAGTTAGTTCACATCTCTTTCATTGTGTATTCAGTTTTATGGAATAGACCTTTTCAAAATGTGTGTGCAATATTATTCAACTATCTTTGTTAGAGGAAAGGGTGTTCTTGTCTTCTATGTATGCTTTGAACACAAATTTTGTATCCCTAGGTTACTAGGGACAAATTGTTAGCAGTTTAGCTCTACAATGCTCAGCTATGGTTGTCACCTTTTCTAGATGAAAATGGTACAGTCCAGCACAACCCATCCCCCACTCCACTTCATTTTATTTTCCCTCTCACTGTACTGTCAGGATCATGCTAAGCTAGAAAGACTGCTGTTCAAACTGAACTGAATATACACGTTTCATATACACGATTCTCTTCACTGCTGTTCCTACGAAACTGTACCGTTAATATTTAACATGGATAAAACCCTACTGTTTATTAGAGGAATGTAAACTGAGTGCTTGCCAGAATGTTGTGACAATAGGTTTACAGTGTTTAGTCATCAAACAAACACAAAACAATATCTAATAGGAGCTGGGAAAATAGGAAACAAGAAATCGTAAAATTTTGTGTAATATATATAAGCTCAGTCATGGCTTTGTTAAATCCTGCATACAGTGTTAAAATGGTGTACTCCATGCTAGGGTGTATGTTTCTACTTGTTTTGCTTTTTTTGTGTCTGTCCAGTGGTTCACTCATTTCTATGTGCAAGCCACATCCATTGCCATATATCTTGAACTAGTTAGGGTAATTTGTTGTTTATAGTTTATGTATGTCTTAAAGCATGAAGAATATCTGGTGCACTCTGGAGATACCATAGTGTTGTGCAAAAAGGATAAAGAAATAGCCAGGGGGATGAAGGACAGCCACAGTGAACTTTGCAGGTTGTAAAGTACACGGGTTAGGGGGCCAAGAGCTGTCTCATTGTGCAGAAATAGAACAAGGTGAGATTTTATAGGCATATGTTTGGTACTTCTCTGGTATATTACACATTGTACATTCCTAACATCATTGCCCCTCCCCCTTATATTTTCCCTATATTTTCTTTGAAAAAAAATAGCTTTTTGAAATTTATTTTTTAATCAAAGCAGTGTCTATTGAGGACTTCCATCTAGGGCTGTGATAGTGGCCATGACAACCACACCACCGCGGTGATAGATTGCCACAGCGGTGGTGGAGTGCCACCTGTAGTAGTGTCACATCACACACCACGTTAACGTTTCTGCTGTACTGGGCACTTTGACAAGTACAAATGTTTTGTATACAAGTGTAGTAATAATAATAATAATAATAGTTGTTGCAATATTAGTATTTATAGCCTACCATATGGCGGGAGATTCCATCTTAATACAAAATTACGTAATCATAATCAAATGCCTTATATGGTGTTGTCTGTTAGTTTGGTGTGGGCGAATTCCTCATTTTCACTTCAGGTTCTGCCGCTGCGATTGATCTTGTTGGGAAAGCAACTGTTACATCCGCGATCTGGGAACATTTTGGATTCGTGCCTAAAAAGAGAGGTGAAGCAATAAATTTGTATGAAGCCATACGTCGGCTTTGTGTAAAAAAAATAAGTGTTCAACGGGCAAACACTAGCCTAAAAACCTCAGGAGCCATCTCCAGGCATGTCACCAGACGCATTTTTAAATTTATTTAATATTTAGATTTTATTTAATATTTATCATATTAAGGTCATATTTTATCATATATCATATTAAGGTTACTGTCCTACTGGTCCTATTGGTAAGTTTTCTAGGCTTGTGGTTTGCCAAAGAAACATGCAACCTTGTTTCACTACATCTTTTTATTATCCACTTCTTCGCCTACCATTGCAGGTCAATCACAAAACCGTATCCCGGAGTGCGCTCAAGCTTTTTTCAGGAGACTGTATTTTAAAGAAAATTTTGTAAAATCCAAATAAGCTTTACAGATCTTTATTGGAAAGGGTTTAAATATGTTTAAACATGCTTTTCATGCTTGTTCAATGACCCATAAACAATTATTGCACATGTTCCCTGACAGCCAATTAATGGCCGTTGCGATCAGATTTTTCCTGCGATTAAATTCTGGTAGTGTCAGAAGATTTGAGGCAAAGTCCTGCAGTGTGGCTTCTCCTTCTCCGTACGAGTCTTCTTGCATGCATCTGTTTTTCTCATTTTGACTGTCGTACAGTCTGACATTAATGACAACTGAGATCCTACAGTGTGACAAGGCATACAGCAAAAATCATGTTTGTACAGTCTGACAAATCAATAATCACAAACGACTACTAAAAATCACTAACTAACAATTTACAGGCAATTAAGGCCACAGTTGTAATAACTTACGACACTAAAGAGACCTTCCTACTGACTCTGAAAAACAGAGAAAGTCTTTTAAATTATGCATGAAATACGCATGAGCTTCAAAATTTTATGAAATTTATTTTGTACGAGATCAAAAAATCTACTCTGCACCTGAACCAGCATAGCTATTATATAAGCTATGGCTAGTGATCCTGGTTGTTATGGGATGTTTTGTTACATTGATCTCAGCTTTGGAAATTCGTACAAGGATTCGTCGTTATAGCTTTTCTCATAACTTCTTTTGTGTAAAATTCAACACAAACTATAAGATTGGGCTGATTTAAGGAACAGTGAAAAAAAGAGAATGACTGCTGAAAAATGTAATCCTCACCAATGATTTAGGAGTTTTTCCACCATGTGGAACGATGTTAGGATAGAGCAAGTGCTAGTTGTTCAGATTTTTCCCCTTACCTCACGTTCCAGTGCTGCTGCAGGCATGGTTTTGTGGAACAGTTCCTCTTTCATCGTGCCAATCCGGTGGCCATTTTAAGTTACTGCAGGAAAGTGTGGAGCAAAATGTCTGCTGGGGGAGGGGAACTTCTCTTAGTTATTGAGCAAAATAAATGGAAAAATAGCTATGTGATTTATGGAGTTCATGTGTTAATATCAAGCAATCTAGTTTTCAATGTTCTCACAGTCAAGAGCATGATGATTAGTTCACGGTTTGTGTTAGTTCTGACAAATTTTCAAAGGGCAAAAAAAAAACACCCAATAATAAATTACTAATTAAGGAGAGCACCTGGGTCCTGTTTGCACCATGCGATTTAAAAGCTGTAGGTTAAAGGGCTTTAACAATCATGTAAATTTCTTTACTTGTTTCTTATTTAATCTAAATGTGTAGAGGAAGAATATAACTCCCAGGAGACAGGTTCTATCCTTAGCAACATGCAGAAATGGTGGTTCATTTTTTTCATCTGTGTTTAACAAGTAGCATATGGCACTAATATTTGTTTCCCCCCCATAGGTGTCAATCATCACACTCTGATCATCTTTTCTTGCTCGGCACAAAAAATTGGCAAAGCAAATCAACTTGTGGTAAGTCTTATTTTTATGGATAGACTTCTCCTCTTTCTTATGCTTTGCACTGCCCACATGCACCTAAAACAAACTACTTAATTCAAACAGTATATTACACTTATTATTTTGGAACAAACAGACAGTCTCACACTTGTTTTTTCAATCACTATTCACATATCAGTGCCATTTATAAGGTGCTCGATTTAACACCAGAATGCAGAACCTGTAGTCTAATGAAATTCAAATAATAATGTCCATTTCACTAAAACATTTCAGAGTGTCATTAGAGAAAGGCGTTATTAGCTTGCTCACGATCATTTTTTTGTTTTTGCTCAAAGCATGTTAGGTAGACATATAGAGTTACTGTTTGCTTTTTTTGAATGGTTGGGAAAGTGCATCACAAATTTACAAATTGGTAAACTAGAGCTTAAGATACAGAAGTCTTGAGTACTTAACACCCCCCCCCCCCCCAAAAAAAACGACTAAAATTCGCAAATACATTGAACGACACAATAGGGAACATGGGCCATTTTAAATTGCTTGTTTTAGGGAGTCGTACCATAAGGCGTACCTAATTTAAAAAAAAAAAAACCCAGAAACTCAGATATAGTATAGCAATATTGAAAGATGAAAATAATAACTATGATAAGTTCTGACAGATCTAGATCCATAAATTGTTCTTAATTTTCATGAAGGACTGAAATCTTTATTTTTTTTTTACTGGTGGTAAACAAAGAACTGGGGTGATGTTTCCAGTCTGATTGGTTGGGTGGTTTGAATCCCGTCTCTGCTCTGTGTGCCGTAGTGTGTGAATGTGTCCGATTGTGCCTGTGATGAGTTGGCACCCCATCCAGGGTGTCCCCTGCCTTTTGCCCCGAGTCACCTGCGGTAGTCTCCAGGCTCCCCTGTAAACCTGTGTAGGATAATTAGTATGGAAAATGGATGGATAGCTGGAAAACTGATATAGAAATCAATGTCCAATTAAAAGTTGGAAACATTCCCAGAATGAACATGAACCATTAAGTGGTAGACCATTCTGACATTACTGATCTTTTTGTTTCATCTGCATGAGATGAGGTCTTGTACCCAAAATATAGCAAGCCAGAATTCAAAATGTATACTTCACATAGAAGTTTCAGCTATATGATTATGTATCGATTATCTTAAGTGTTCATGTATAATTTAACAGGATAATTAATTGATAATCTGAATTTAAGTACCCACTCACTTTCTCCACCCCCATTGGATACATGCTGTAGTACCAGCCTCTTTCTCACTCCCTCCTTCCCTGTAGGCTCATGATCACTACTGAAGCTTGCAGGTGTTCCCTTCAAATAGGTGGTGGCCTGCTTTTAAAAACAGCTGTATAAGGTCAATGCCCTGCTCGTCCCTCTTTCAAAACATGCCCTGTACCCCCATGACACTCTGTAATGAATCATTCTAATGCTGAACAAGCTTCAGAATGCTAAATATAATAAGTTACATGAGCAAGACTGAAATCTGTTATGGTGGTTGTTTTGCAAATCGGTTAAGGGTTGATTGTATTTTGTAAGAATTTACAAGGGGTGCTGTAGCAAATTTTGGCTAGGATCCTGCAAGTGTTGGACATTCTTTCTTGTTGTTAGCATGTGCAAGGACATGGGCCAGATTGTCAAGACCCAGTCACTATCCTAATTACGATAATACTGACCGCATTTTAAAATAAACTTGGGCAAACCCATCTTGCTGGTTTCTAAATCTTAACAGTGGAATATTTCCATTGGTTTTGGTAATTGTGTGTATTCCGGTTTCCTCCCCCAGTCCAAAGACATACATGGTAGGCTGATTGGCATGTCTGAAGTGTCCGTAGTGTATGAATGAGTGTGTATGTGATTGTGCGCTGCGATGGACTGGCACCCTGTCCAAGGTGTACCCTGCCTTGTGCCCGATGCCTCCTGGGATAGGCTCCAGGTTTCCCGTGACCCTGAAAAAGGAGTGAGCGGAAGAAGATGGATGGATGGATGGATGGTAACTGAAGAGTTAAGATTCAATGTTTGTTGGGTTCTGAGTGGCACACCAGAAAAGCTTTAGACCAATCATCACAAGACTGTGAGTTTCACGTTTGCAGCATTTAGCAGACACCCTTATACAGAGCATTTTAAATTTGTCTCATTTATACAACTGAACAGTTCCTGGTTGAGGGCCTTGCTCGAGGGCCCAGCAGTGGCAGCTTAGTGGTACTGGGATTTGAACTCGCAACCTTCCAATCAGTAGTCCACTGCCTTAACCAGTGAGTTTGAATCCCGACAAGGGCACAGCTGGCTGGCTTCAGGTGTCTAGGAGGAAGTAGCTGTCTTGTGTCTTGGTTGGCATCTGTCATGTGATGATGATTGGGTGCAAACTAGTGAGTGGAAACTGGGAATAGACAACTAGGAGAGAATAGGTGTAAAAAGAAAGATTCAGTGCTTACAACCTTAAGGCTGTGTGCTAAAATCCAATATTTGCCAGTGAACCAGTGTGGAATTTTTTTTTTTTTCAAGTTGGGGCATGTGAAAAATTAAGTAGTTTCTTGGCATGAGTTTCTTAAACACTAAAGGATCAACCAGAGGTATATGGTGTAGAGGAATAGAAAGTACGCTAAAGGGGGATCAGCATAATGTTCAACCAGTCAGCATCAGATATGCGAGACCTAATTGTGTCCTCCATCTGTGGTGAATTCAAGAAACACCAGACTGAAGCACTGAACCCAGGGCACTTGTGTTTGATTACACAGGAATAGCAGGGACATTTTCATTCTTGTTCTTTCCTTTTCCATCCCTTACACGTGATGCACAAGAAGAGAGTATATTGGGATCAGGTGGTGAAAAACCTCTCAAACTGATGCGTTCTTACCCGAGCAAAGAGATCCCAACCACCTTCATTATTCCTAAAGACGATTGTGGATATACAATGAAAACAGAATAATCCAACATGGATTTTAAAAGCAAAAATGAGATTTGATTAAATAAAATACAGCATGGAAGTACTCGATTTAAGGGAGTGATAAGGTATCGGATAAACTGCAGTTGTATAAAATCTGAGCATTGGGAATGCCTGCAATTTCTTGTCTGCTTGCCCTCATTCACGTTCACTGAGCAAGTGCCAAGGCTCTTGCTAAGCTGGTGGCCATTTTGTGTTACTGCACTGTCAAATTGCTGGTATGAAATGGACGAACATAGGAGGGGCTTTTAAAGGAACCTCGTCCTAAACATCGTGCCACATTGTTCTCTTCTGCATTCTGCACAGAATAATTCTGCTGCTTTTGTAAAGTTCATAGAAGTCCTGTGCTTCACATGTTGAAGTGTGTAGCCTTTTTCTTTTTGTTCTCTTTAGAAACAAAACCTTTAACTGGCAGTCAGTGCTAGACAGTTTGTGTTTATTACTAGAATTAATTCACTGGATCTAGCCTATATATTTGGTTCAAGTTATCTAATAATTACACACCATCTAATTACAGACTATCTGCAAATAGTCTACTACTCAGACTATCTAAGTATTTACACTAATTTATTCTCAATTCAAGGGGGTATATAATTTGGTGAAAAGATTTTTTTAAAGAAATACCTTTCCTTAATTCTTAATTCAGTATAATGTTTTCATCAGTTCAGTGATTTTGGAATAGGAGGATATCGAGGAAAGGACATTTGTTGGGGGAGGGTTTTGTTTTTAGCAGAACAAGTCTCAGCTGGTTCAGACTGGTTTCTGCTGCACACCTCTGATTGGCCAGCACTGTTAATATTTTTTCTATTTGCTAAAGTAACATTGTACTAATGCTTATCCAAGTATGTTTTACTCTTTTACAAGGCTTGTTATTTTAAGCTTACTGCATCAGTAAGGTCTAGTGCTGAATGATACTGCTATAGTACCTGACTGTGCACTGCGTATGACTGTGTCATACAAGACTTGTGGACATTTGTGCACTTAGCAAGGGGTGCGCATTTATTTTTCATATATTATTTTTACAGTCTTGCCTTGTTACTTGCGCTATAGATTGCCTGCCGAATTTTGACAATGTCTCACTCCCAATATTTAGAATACACCGTTCTGTGTGTGTGTGTGTGTGTGTGTGTGTGTGTGTCAGGGAAGGAGCGTGGTAACCATGATGTGTAAAAGTAATAACATGCTAACAGTCTTTCCATACATGAGACCTGTGGTAATGTACTGGTGAATTGGTTTTTCTCATAGTGAAGAATTGGCTATATTAAATATATGTGATATTACATTTCAATTATGGGTAAGAAAAGGGCATTCAAAGACACCCCCTAGTACTGGTAACATTTGGTATAGCCCTGTACCCTGTATAGCCTTCTCACTTCAACCGACTTTTTCCATCTCTCCAAACTTACCCTTTTACAAATTTAGTGCCAGTGAAATCCATACTTATAATTTTAATGTTAACCATTGAATAATATTCATTGTTAGTTTTGCACTAAAAAATAATCAGGACTATACCCACAATTAACTCTGTTCTGGACAGAATATACAATGCATCAATAATTGGATCAAGCTTTGTTCTGTTACACTGAACAATAATATAAGCATGCACACACCTAAAGTTTTGTTGGGAACCCCTGCTCTAGAACTCTGGTGACTCAGCAGATTAGACAACTTCTCAGAATTTTATAACGGATTAAACAATAACTTGCCCAGGATCTTTAATAAGATCTCTCTCTCTTGACAGAGTAGTTCGATTTTATTTAAATCGAATAGCTATATTGCATGTTAATATGCAGATCAGATCATTACATTTCAACACCATGCTAGTGTTCTTTGTTTTTGTTTGATTTATGAATAAGATGATCACTGCATCATAAATTGTGCGGTTTTGAAATCTGACTAACATTTTAAAAGTGCCAGCGTTAACGGAGCATGTCTGATGCCTGTCGGGAGGGGATTGGATTTTAAACGTGGTATGGAGCGTCATTTACACTTATTAAACGTGGATAAAATTCATCTCCGACCTCTGGATTTAAATCTGTAGCATGTCTTGGGTGGATGTTACATGTTGCATGTTAATTATATGTATAGTCCCTTAAGTAGCAGACTTAAGACTCATGAAAGTGTAAACCTGCCATAAGTGGTGGTATAAAGTTAATTCCCCTTGAGATCAAGATTCATTAAACATGGACGGACAGACTTTGGATCTTAATGGAATTTGGCAACCTTATCAAGATGGTAATATGAAATACAATAATTTGAACCCCCCCCCCCCCCCCCGCCAAGTTATGATCAATAGTCCCAAATTAGGAAATCTGTGTTTTACTATATACCTAAATTTGTTTACATGTATGTAAATGGCTACTTCGTCCGTCCTGCTATTTTGAGGGACAGACGTGTTCTTGGCAATAGAGGCTGACTAGAGACATTTGTGTCTTTGCAATACTTGGCACCTGAATGTGCAGAATTGAGCTTATTGTGTGAAAGTGTAATAAAGGATATAAATATAACCCATGAACTGAGCCATGCTTATGTGATCCTGATTTATCCATGTTTTGATTTGGACCAAGTTATGAAATGAATTTCCTTGTCGAATCACAAGATTGATCATAGTTTCTCTTTGAACTCCTGTACTTGAATATAACAGTTTGAACACATGCCGGTTTTTTCACAAGTCAGAGGAAAGACAAACTTCATTTTCTCAGCTATTGGATCTACAACATGCCAGCTCTATAAAGGACATACTCTCACTCAAGTGAGGTTTCTCATTATCCCTTCTTTCCATCTACTTTTTAAAAATGTGTCAACCAAATCCTGTCTTCTTTAAGAATAATTCGGAAAACACTGAATAGTCGAGTTCGGTTACGTGACACGATGATCATTTTTTTCTTCACTGAGTATGTGAAAGTGGTAAGTAGTGTTCTGATTTGCTACAGGCTTATGATTAGAAGACTAGATTTAGCAATTTAAGCATATTTAGTCTTCAAGTTATTAAACACATGGCTTTGTCTTGCTCCCTCTTGTGTTGAGTCAGAGATGCACATCCTGTCACCCCTTTATTTTTTGAAAATGGTTTGGTCTGGGACTAGCAGTAATTTTCCATCCTGTTTGCTCAGTGCTGCAGTGGGGGATGGGGATGGTGTTTCTTTTTCATGGATTTTGGTCTCTCCTAATTTAAGTTAGAAGTTTTCCATTTCGGATGTTCATATTTCGCATCGTACATTTAAATGACATTTTTTTTTTTTGTTTTTTTTTTTTGTGGTTTTTTTTGTTTTTTTTTTAATTATTAAAAATGCCCGGAGGTATGAAAGATTTACCATGTGAAGACAGGAAATGTCCAGATTATTAGTCTATTGTTGTTTGTGGTATTTGTGGTTGTGACTAGTGTTCCTACACTGTGCTCTGGTGTTGCTGGGAAGATCACAAAGAATATGCTCCACCCCCTCTGTGCACGTGGTACAGTCCCAGCTTAACTTCTCTCCCTCACTCTGTCTCGCCTATATATAGGGTGAGCAAGAGGAAGGCCAGTTGCACTCGCATTCTTGTTCATGGCCTACGTCTGAAGCTCACGCAGGTTTACATTTAAATTTTTTATTTTTTTTTACATATTTCTTGTCATGCCGGATCTTTTTTGTTCACTTTTATGCCACTGCTATAATTTAGTGAAAATATATTTTTCAGCATTGTTCAGTATATTTTGACACTTTTCTGTTCTGTGTGTCATGTCGCGTAGAAGTTAGCATGAAAGCGGTCTCGCAAACTTGGTATGATTTGTATTGTCGCCTTGGTTTCTTAACAAAAATGTTTTCTTGGCTTTATTTTCAGTGTGTCAGGTATTCTTAATGTGCGGAAGAGCTTGTTCTCTGTATTATGTATGGCTCTTAACACTACTGTTTGTGAAAATGGTATGCGCTGTCGGTACGTTGATGTTGGCGTTGGACAGTGGGGTTGTTGGTAAGGATGAATATTCTTTGGAAAAGTTCTACTTAAAAAAAAAATTAGATTAGCTGTAACTTGATGAATTAGCCTGTTTGGTTTATGGCTATTTGTTCCCGTCGCAAAAGGTTCATTTTGAATGTATTCCGCTTCCGAAGTGTGAACTTAAATTGTTTCTGGCCTTTTGGATTAGGGCTGTGCGGTTGTTGGCAACACCAGGCACTGGTGGTGTTTCACAACACCCTGAAGCACATGGTAGAGTCCTAGCTCTGTACCCCTCCCCCTCCTCTTTCTCTGACTCTGTATTGCTCTTTTGCTCCCTCGCTCCTGTCTACATGGTGTGTGCTCTTTGGACCGAGGGGCTATGCTTCCTACCTTGCTCACATTCTTTCTCTCGTCAACTAACGTTCGCAAACCTACTAACTCTTTTGACAGTCCTTCAACAATTTTGCACTTGGCATATACTTGCATTACTATTACTTTGTCGCATTTTATTTTTTCTTCACACAATTTATGAATTGATGTGTAAATGATCTTGCATTTTTGTGAGCGCTGATTGTTTTAAATTGTCATTACTTGTGTTATTTATTTATTTATTTATTTATTTATTTATTTATTTGTAATTTTTTTTTTCTCCTTCCCACAGCTATGAACTAGCAATAAGCAATAACAAAAAAAAGCAATAACAAAACATGGATTTAGATGCACTTATAGAAAAAGATGTGCCAGAAGTTAGGCACTAACTAAGATTTATTGAAGCTCATATCTTGTCCTAGATTGTTCTGGAGTGCCTTTTTACCCTGTACTTTCTTATAAACAACTTTTGTTCAATGAGCATAATCTTGTGTAGAAATCAGGTTTGTCAGTAACCTAGTCTCTAATATTGACTAATTAGACAGGGAAAATCTACACGTACCACTCTCGCCTGGCTACACTGGTAGCTAGGTAGTCTTTAGAGGTTTGCACCACTTTTTGGTTAAAAATGGAATAGTCCGCCACACATTTGGGTGTGTCCGCTGCAGATCTAGGTAGCACAGGCGCACCCTGGCCCACCCATGGGTACACCAATATCTGGAAATCTGGAGATGTATTTTCTCTTCAGTGTCTTGGTGCTTGTCACCGCAGATATCTAATGATGAGGATCACATTGGGGATTTCATCTGGAGTCACTTTTGACTTTGCTCCTTCACCATCTCTGCCTTGATTTTTACTGACTTGTTTGGATGGGAAACATGAAGATGAGGATCAAAAACACTTCTATTTTTATTCTCGGGAGAACTTGCACCCCTTTTTGCTTGTGGAAGAAATTCTTTAGTCTCGACAGGAAAACCTGAGAATCCCTACGAAGAATTGAGTTCTCAGTAGATGTTACCACATCACATTAAGCTGGTATCAGTGTAACCAGTAAAACCTTTGTGAGAATGCCATTAGCAAAATGGAGAATATGCACACCAGTGGCGGCTACATGTCTGACCCATGGGTTTGCAACCTTCAAAGAACTTCCAAGCGCAGATGTGATGAGGGTACACGCCTGCAGCTAAAACAAAATGCGCTGATGTCAGTAAGCTTGAACATGGCTGCAGCTAAGAGATCTCTGAAGTTTACTCACATGAGCTCTGAAGTTGATTGAAGCAGGTCTTGCATGAGCTTCAACAGCCATTGTAACTATGTATCAACTATGGTAATAGTTGTTGATTACACTTAATGATTGGCTTACTTGGGGATTTCCTTAAAAAAGCCACCATACGTTTGCCAGCAGTAGCCTGATGCATGCTAGCAAAGGCACAGTTGGTTAAAACATTTAAATATTCTTGGATTTGCGATGAAATTAATCCATGTTTATGCACATCTGTTTATATCTATGCTTTATGCTGACTCGTAGATCTGATTTCATAGATCAAAAATTGGTGGTTTGTGTAGAAGACTCCATTGTAGGAGTGGTTCGATTTATTGTTTCACGGAAGGAGAAAAGGAAATGGGGCAGCTGTGGCTCAGTCGGTAGAGCGGGTTGTCCACTAATCCACCAACCGTGGGGTTGGCGGTTCGAATCCCAGCCCGGGTGATCCCATGCCGAAG
>JAFFST010048706.1:620909-631785 GCA_022414735.1 Noturus placidus
AAAATAAATTTACTATGCCACCCCCTACTCTCGCTACTATGCCACTATTGTGTGACTGTTAAAAGGCACGCGTTGTGAAAAGTCTGTATTTCTGCGCAATGCTCAATTATCACACCTGCGTCCCAAAGGCGAAGCGATGAACTACAGTCCAGCTGCGCACAACATAACTTAATACGTACGCGCATAGTCAGACTGTGTCAAAGTCAAACACGCGATGCTTCTCCCCGACGCCAACTACAGCAAGCCAATCACAACACGCACAGCAACAAGCCTGCAACCCTAGCTCAAAAGAGACACACAAAAGCGCGAGCACACACACACGCAGGCACTCACACAACAGTGACATCATTTTTTTTCAAATTCAGCCCATAATGTCAGCTCAGAAACGCAAGCGAACCGACTTTACGCTGAAGGAGAAAAAGGAGATCATCGATGCCGCGAAGAAGGAGCCGAATCAGTCCAAGTTGGCCAGGGAGATCAGCAAGAAATGGGGCGTCGAAGTTAAGAGAACCACCGTGAAGGGCATTCTCAGCAAGAAGGATGCAATCGAGGCTGCAATCAAAGCTGGAGTTCCATCAAAGCGCATGAAGTTGACGCAGGCACACGACCCGAAGCTTGATGAGGGAGTGATCATGTGGCTGAAGCAAGCAAGAGGACAGAATCTGCCTGTCAGCGGCGATCTGATCAAGGAGAAGGCGTTGAAACTGGCCGAGCTGATGCACAACCCGGACTTCATGGCGAGCGACGGTTGGTTAGACAATTTCAAGAAGCGCCACGGCATCACGTTCAAGACAGTGCAGGGCGAAGCTGGAGCAGTAGATCCGCAATCCCTTCTTGAGTGGCAACAACAGGTTCTCCGGCCCTTACTCAGACAGTTCTCCGCAGACGATGTCTTCAACCTGGACGAGACTGGACTCTTCTGGCAGCTGCTTCCGAACAAGACCATGGCATTCAGTGGAGAGCAGTGTACAGGAGGAAAGAAAAGAAAGCAAAGGATCACTCTTCTGGTTGGGGCAAACATGAGCGGTAGCGAGAAGTTCCCTCTTCTGGTGATCGGCGCTTCCAAGAGACCCCGTGCCTTCAAGAACAAGGAGATTCCGGTCGAGTACAAGGCGAACTCGAAGGCGTGGATGACAGCGAAGCTTTTCGAGGAGATGTTGCGTTTGTGGGACGGACGACTTGGCCAGCAGGGACGCAGAGTGCTGGTTTGTCTCGATAACTTCGCTGGCCACCCTCCCGAGCTCCAGCTGAACAACATCCAACTGGTCTTCTTCCCACCCAACACGACAGCCAATTCGCAACCAATGGATCAAGGAATCATAGAGAACCTCAAGCGCCACTACAAGAAGCTCCTGCTATGCCGCCGGCTTGAGGCCTTGGACGAGGGAAAGGAGTTCAAGTTCACGTTGCTCGACGCTCTACACGTTGTCCAGTGTGCTTGGGAGCAGGTCGGCAAGTCGACGATCAGGAACTGTTTCGCGAAGGCTAAGTTCATCGAAGAGGAGATCCAAACTGAGGCACAGGATGCGGAGCTGCTCGAGATCTGGGAAACTCTGCCTGCCGAGGAAAAGATGCACGAGAACGGGGAGATCGAGCTGTCTGACTTTCTCGAAGCCGACAAGTGCCTCGCGACTGGCGGGACTTTCACACTGGAGGAGATTGCGGAGGAGATGCTGTGCAGTGAGGACCTGGTGGAAAGCGAAGATGACAATATAACTGTCGAGGAGGAAGTCGTTTCGTTCGAGGAAGCCCAGCGCGCTTGGAGCACCGTGCGGAAGTTCATGCAACAGAGAAGCGGGAAGCCCGGTGTGATGCAAGCGTGCGATCAGCTAGACAACGAGATGCACGTGATCCGCAAAAAGAAGATGCGCCAGCCGACGATTCTTGAGAGTTTTGGACTGATAAGTAACTTGAGAAAATAAAGCCGTTTTTACAAACCCTCGTTACTATGCCACTCTCGCTACTATGCCACTCTTGCTCGGTCCCGACAGGTGGCATAGTAACGAGATTTCACTGTATTTATTGTTTTTCTCTCAGGTGGTGCAGCAGTTGGTGGAGGAGCGCTTGCGTGTGCTACAGATGACAGTGTTTGACGGCGATCTACAAGAGCTTAAGGACAGAATGGAGAAGATTGATTCCACCACCAGGCAGCAGAAAACTGTCCAACATACCCTACAGGTGAGCCCTAATCGTTGACCTGGCTGTCTTATGACACTTGGCGTAAAATTCCGAAAGTCTTTGAGAGTCCCTTTCTAAAGTAGCAGATTTGGCTGTTTTAACAAAGCAGGAGCGGTGTCTAGCTGAGCATCCTTGGTACATCTGGGGGAATGGAGCTCGTTTTTGGAATGGGGAAAATGTCAATAAAACGCCATTAGCTTACAAGCCGGATCTTCAAATAAGATTTCGAAGGGTTTCTAAGGCTGCTGCATATTTCTAAAATTATTTAGTCATGTTAATGTACTGTGCTGCTCCTGCATACAATCTGATCTTTTAACCAGACGTGCATGACTGATTTTTAGATGGTTTCAGTGTAAATTAGTAAATCGTCAAATGTCAGCTTGCATTTAAAATATATATTAAGAACTGACACGAGTGGAAATCAACTGTTCTACATTATGAGGCTATTTTTCATGGCAATGTGGAATATTAAAGTTTTCTGTAGTGGCGTGACTTGCATTTTTATCACAGGTTGCAAACTGTCTAGCCAAAAGCTTTGTAACTTTATGGAACAAGGAAATCAGAAGCTAGCTAGCTTGGTTGTTTGTTTGTAAAGGTCTGTTTTATGTCAGGGTGACACCAAGCGTTCAAGCCAGAAATGAAATGAAATAATAATTTGAACAGCGGTGCGACATTTTGATGTTTGGTTTAGTTTACACGTTTGGGTACCACAGTCATGCAGACTTATCCAAGGAAAGTCCTTGAGAATGACTGCAGTAAATGGATAATAATGTAGAAGGTACGAAGAAAAATGTAGGAAGTGATTTTATAAAGGTGATTGAAATGCCCTGGTCTAGTCAGTAACAGTCTTTTTCTTGGTTTCAGAGTAAGATTGCACGACTTACCAAGAAGTTCGGAGCTGCTAACCAGGCATCTGAGAATTCCAAAAAAGCTCAAGAGGTAAGCAGAAAGATTCCAACCAAATCATTTAATCACTACTGTCCCCCCCCCCCCTTTTTTTTTTTTTTTTTTTTTTTTTTTTTTCCCTTCCAATATCCGAAAACGGCAACAACATTTAGAAACCGACTAAAGGAACGGCTTGCTTTGGAAAGTAAGTATTTGTTCTTTCTTTCTCTAATAGGCTGCTGCTGCCGCCGCCATTGCTGCTAAGCCTACTCCCACACCCACGACAACCCCAACAACTCAACGGTGAGCGTTTCATTTAAGGTTTTGCTAATTAATGGCAGCTAACAGGTGCCTGTGAGAAGCTCTACTTCCTGTCTCAGCCTGAGCAATAGATCTAAGAGAGTAGGAGTGCTTTGACTGACATCGTGATCTACGAAAACGGTGTCTGGCGTCAGCGTGGAAACTTGGAAGACGGAAGGAGGTCTTCAAGTGCAGAGAGAAACAAAGTGGTAACAAGGCACGTTGTTTTAAAGACCCAGTTATCATCTGAGGACGTAGGTGTTGCTGGCAGCAACCCATCAATCAGCCAGTCACACTTCTGTGCCCAAATGTTTTCCAAGGGAATAAACCTCAGATGTTGCAGGTGAACCTGTGTCAGAAATTACCCGAAGATTTTCAAACCCATTTTGGTACTAAATTGACAGCATGTTTGCTGGTTGTTACGACGATGGATCAGGTATCATCAGAGAAGTGTGTGGGAAATTTCAGTGACGTTTACGATCTTATTACCCTGTTGTGTAGCGACGGAGTAAAATATAAAAGGATGAGGAGTTTTTGCTTTGGAGTATGAGCATACAGCTTCTTGAAAAAAGCATATGGTCTATTTGTAACATTTCTGACCGAAGATCTCAGTCATAACACCTTTGCTGGTAATTACACTTGGTGGAATTCGGCATCACCGTCAATCACTGCTTTAAACACTACAGCCCGTGTGACCTGAGAGTCCTGGATGGATTGGACACCCTTTAAACAAACCAACTACTGGATTGAGGAAGCATGGAGGCTAGTCAGTGGCTGATTTCCAGAAAGTTGATTTGATCGAATACGATGGAATTATTGGCCTCGGTGATGACGCACAGAAGAGGAAACGCCTTCCAATGTGTCTTCCACAAGTGAACGTAAAGACCAATCCAAGCAAACCTTTTAGGTTTTATGTATACCGTGTAATCCTTCTTGTGAACCGTTGAACATTTTAATAGTCGCATGAATGTTTTTAAAGTCTTCTTGCATTACATGTTCAGGATTATATGCTTATCTACCCTACCATCTAAATCTGAGCTTTATTGAAAGTCCCTGGTTAAATTTTTCTCTTGAACATGTACTTCAGTAGACCTTGAATGTGCAACAGAGAAACGTGTTCTATGATGTCAAATTTAAGATGATGCATCTATACCCAGTGCAACACGTAGGATTTATACAGAAGACTGCTATATAATGTGAATTGTATGTATTTGTTTTATTATTTATATTTTTGTTCTACATTTGTTTTATTACAGCACTATAAGGACCACTCTGGACCCAAAGCTTCCCAATCCTTCCGCAGCAGCATCCAGTTCTACTGGTGAGTGTTTATCTTGGTTGAATACAGTCCGCCTTGAAGGTAGCTGCTAAAATCTTGGATTGATTTATTTATTTCAGATGTTGTTAAAGCTAGGTTTTGTTTTTTAAATAATACTTAAGAAGCCTTTCTCATGTCCTTCAGCTACTCCGACTCAGCCAAAACCTCACTCCACTCCAAGTACACCGACCTCCTCGGCACTGGCCGCACCTGCGCCCATCCTCCAACTCATAACCACAACAACAAACTCCACACCCTCCTCCTCCAGCTCTTCTCTGAGTGGCCAGGCCCAGGCAGGCACTCTACTGCTGCAGTCTCGCCCAAACACGGGTGGCATGACAACCAACACTGCCACGTCAGCCGGCCAACCGATGTCCATCCAGCCTTTGCTGATACAGCTGCCCCTGGCTATGGCTAATGGCCAGGGCGGGGCCATAGCTGGAGGAGTCGGCCTGATTCCTGTGTCCTCCTTGGCCACGGTTACCAGCCTTAGCAAGGCCAAGACCACGACAGCAACCACTTTTATCTTGCAGAAGACTGCAGGAAGTGTTGTGACATCATCCTCCTCTGCTCCCTCTTCATTGACCGCATCAGCGTCTTCGGCAGTGACTCAGATGCCACCTAGTAGGCCAGTGTACCAGGGTGGCACGGGCACAGCAAGCTCACCCAATGCTGGCATCTCTGTGACAACGGCCCGTGCCCCAACGCAGTGCGCCACCATCGTTGGAATGGCCACCGCTTCATCGTCCCCGGCGACCACAGGCCCTGCTGCAACAGGCTCGGCAGCAGCCGCAGCTGGTCCGCCATCAGTCTCTGAGATGGCATCCAAAACAGGTGTGAGCACTCTTACAGGCCAGCTCTATTATTTCAAGTGAACACTTTTTTGTTTGTTTTGTTTTTTTTTTTTTTTAATAATTTAGCTTGCATGTACAGAAATCATCTTTCACCAGATACAATTGTCCCTCAATTTCACAATCTATCCATATATCCATCCACAGATGCACCACTGGTCAAAATGTCTCTCAGGATCTTAAAACCCTTTTGATCTGAAGGTGTCTGATTAAGTGTTCGGTGTTGTAGATAAAAATATAATTGTGCCAACATATTCATGTCATTAGAAAACTAACATTTTTATTTACAAAATATTTATTTTAAACTGACGACTTGGAGTGAAATATTCCGAAAAGCAGTCAAAAAAAGTCCAGCGTCGGTGTGAACTCCTTTTAATACGGTTTAAAAAGCATCTCAGGGAAATTCCTCAAGAAATCAGTTGAGAAAATGCCAAGAATATATTTCTGGAAATTCTAGGCAAAAAGGGCGTCTACATGGAAGATGCTAAAATATTAAATAATTTAGATTTTAATCTGGATTTTTTTTTTTTTTAAATCAAAACACACTGTATAACTTTAGTATCTCTCTCTCTCTCTCTCTCTCTCTCTCTCTCTTTCTTGCTCTTTTCATTTCAGATAATCAAGCCACTCATTCTGCTCCAGCCAAATCACCTGCTCAGGTAAGTGTAGTACGCTGGTGCCTTTATAGTTTTTAAACCTCATGTACATGTATGTGCGTGCATGGTAACTAATGAACGATTTGTAAAACCACGTAATGTGTTGTATGGATATTGGAGTGCAGATGTGGCCTTTAAGATTCCTTGGGTTTTTTTTTTTCTTCTTTCTTCTCCACCATCTCCTTCCGCCCTCCCCCACCCCGCCCACATGGTTTTGTCACTTGTGATCACGCAGCACCCTGCAGGCATGCTCCTTAGAATTTGAATTCATTTGTTGTGCTTCACACAATATCCACAATATGCAACACCATACTGTAGCTCACCACATAGTAGCTAGGCAAGATCAGACCTCTCTCTGCGTCTTCAGCTTGGCAATGAAATCAGTCTTGAATCGATCTTACATTTTATACCACGGCGCTGTTGAATTCTCGAGTCTGATTGGATGACGGCCGATCTGCGGTGTGTGTGAACTTTTCAGTAAATGCACAGCTCGAGTATTTCCGGTGAAGTCTTGACTGCTTTACAGTTCCAGATCACTTCACCAAGTGATCTGAAATAATGGAGAAATTGGCTTGCCATCCACCACAGTGTACACATTTAGCAACAAACAAAATGACCGAATTGAAATTTTCCAGAAATAAGTAGGTAAGTAGTTGATGATGGGCTGTTCTTATTAATTATTCGAAAATAACGCGCACTCGAGGTGGTAATGTGGCCCCGATTCAGCCATTGATGTGCAGTTATTAGAGAGAGAGCAAGAGAGCACGCTTGATGGCAGTAATGAGACAAAAGCCAGTGAACAAGTACCTATGTTTTCTGCAGTAATAAAACACAAAAAACCCTGTGAACAAGTAGGCATATCAATAAGTTTAGTTTTTTATATTATCAGCATGAAACAGAAACCGTGATTTCTCTCTCTTTTTACCAATAAATCAACACCCCTCGTCAGTTATTATATATTAATCATTCTCTGATTGTGTCCTGATGTATTAAATGCACGTTTAATGTTGTGATTTTGAGAAAACATGAAATAACCGTAAAAATATAAATAAAAAATAACCTAATAACGGACACAATTGAATAATACAGAGATTGGAGAATCCTTCTACACGTGACTGCATGAGTCATCATTATTTTGTGTGCTACGTAAACGCACAATTCATTGTGCTCTCTGTAGGTACAAGCTGATGTGTACATAAATATTACTCTGTTCAGTGCTGCGATTTTAAATATTACTCCACTAACTAAAGTCGCAATTTCTGAGTTGCCAACTCTCGTGCATTTACTAAGTCTCAAGGACAAAAATAAGACAGTAGCATGCGTGCTTGTGCTGTTTATTATATATACTTGGTGTTTGTTCGTCTTGTTTGTGGTGTATTCCAATGCTGTCTTTTTTAAAAAAAAAAAAAAAAAAGAAGAGAGAAATTATTCAAATTTATTCCAAACAAAATTCAAAAGTTTAAGTTTAATGTGCTTAAGAGATGCTTTTCTCCAGCGCATAACTTATATTTCTCTTAATTTAATGCTGATTGAGAGTGCCTGAAACGCAGAGAAAACCCGTCACGTTCTCAGCATCATGTTCGCCGGTCTCTCCTGCAGGGAGTGATTCTTCCAGATGTGATTTTAAATCACGTGTCCCTGGAGAAAGAGAAAAAACTGTATCTGGATTCAGCAGGACCAGATGGGAGACCAAGGGCAGATCGCTTTGCTGTGCTTTTGTTTAAACGCTTAATTCCCCTCGACGTTTATCAGAACTGGGCAGGTTCTGTTAACTTTGATGGCTCCAGGGGGAAAAATGCACTGCCTAACAACCTGCGTCAAACACTTTCGGATGCGGTTGGTCGGAAATTCCAACTCGCAGCCCGTGACTGGAAGCCGATAAGAGATCGAATGAACGAACTTCTCCGAAACAGACGCACAACTTTCCCACTTTTTTGAAAATTCCTACATAAATCACTGGATAAGCACTTCTGATAATAACTGACTGTACTCCTTGCACTTCATATTTAATAAAATCGTAATTGTATTGGGAACGTGAACAGCAATTTATTTATTTGCATATATTATTGTCAATATTTACATACATGACGCTGTCTATTAGGGGTGTTCCTGAAGCCAAATAACTTGCTTGGAAAAGTACCAACAAGGACATTAAAACAAATACCCACGAGTAATGGGGGAACCCCCCCAAAAAAAAAAAAATCTAAAGATGGATCGTAAATTGTGTAATCAACACATCTACAACTAAATGTCTGTGGAAAAATATCAACAGTAAATCTGGTCTAAATTATTTTGAACTTAAAATTTTTGAATCTGAAAAAAGAATGAATGTATAAAAAGTGCTCTTTAAGTTGGAGTAAAGTTTTATTTTTGAAGTTTCGAATATTGTTTTCATTGCAAGATCAGTCATTGAGTCAACAGAGTACAGCTACTCAAATTACTCAATATTCTAAATAAAGTTTCTTTTTTGTTAGCGTTTTTACAGTTTAAAAAGTTAATGACTTTGGTTCATTCCATGAATTTACCCAATTCGGGCCTGCTATAGGCCTGCCTTGCCTACAGTATCGACAACTCATTCTCACTTATTGTCCATTTCCCCAATGACACTTTGACATCTGTATGGATAAATGTTTCAGAGCAGTCCTGCAGGTCCACACTGGCCTCCTGAGTCCACTTGAACTGCGGAAACGTACTGAAATGTTAACAAGACAAGGCTATGATCTTCAAACTGGGGGTAGAGTAGTAGCTCGGTATGCTTATTTAACATTTACATACCAAAGGACTACTGTTCTGTTTTCCTTTGTAATACAGTCAACAAACTGGTGGAAAGTTTGGAGATCTGAGCGCTCCTCTGGAATCCAGATTTACATGGTTAAAGTCTCCAGGAATTACCACAAAAGCCTCAGGGTTTTTAGACTGTATCTTTTGCAACAGTGGCAGATATAAAGTCACATGCTGCTAAAAACTGTAATCCCTCTACCTTTCTTCTTAAGCCTCTGGTATACTTATTTTTTTTTTATATTTACACTAGCGCACTCATAGCCTTTCAAAGTATACTCCATTTGACATGTACGTGTACACAAGCGGTTGATGCATGCACATTACGAGAACTTGCACTACCTCTCCTGGGCTGCAAGAGTCAGTACAGAGCAGTAAAGGTTGTCCTTTTGGTGTGAAGGACGACAACGAAGAAGAATCACAATACTAAGAACAATGCTTGGGCATTGTTCGACACGAAGAACAATGCATCTCTCGCCATGATTAGCACCCATGTACAACTCCTTATACGCTTTTAAGGCTAGAATTATACAAATGTGGGTACGTTCTAACCTGCACTCATTATAATCTCTTCTATTTTTTTACACTGGGTTTTATTTCTTCGACTACCTTGAGAATCAACCGCTCTGGGTCACTGTTGCCACCTTGTGGAACAACTAAATAATGCAAAGATCGGGCGGCATGTGTATAGTATGCGTGTACTCTGCTGATGATAAAATTTGTGTACGTGTGCAGTACGCTGTTACTAGTGTGCGCATTAAAAGTGAAGCATACTTTCTTCTTTACCGCTCAGCATAACGTCTCTGTCCTCCCTAATAATCCTGAATGGAGTATGGAGGCACTGTGTGGTCCGGGACGTCTGCGTGCAGCCATGTCTCCATGAAGCACAAAATACTTCTCTCCCAGTACGCCCTCAGGGTCTGAATCAGTGCAGACAACTCGTCCATCTTATTTCCCGAACACCTAATATCACAGAACCACACTTTGCAATTTAATACGTTGCACAGTGTCTTATCTTTTCCTCGTTAGTGCTGTCTAGTCTTTTGAGCATTTTGACTTCTTTTAAGCAAAAACAGGCTTGAGGGAGAATAATCTTGACATATTTTTCTTCATGGATTAAGGTGTCATTGGTGAAGTTCTGCATAAGCCAAGGATCGTGTGATTTTTAAAATTAGTTTTACTTTCCTGGTTGTTGTCTTTAGTACATTACACTACAGTAAGCCTTTAGATTGACCTGCTGTGTTATTCTCGTCGAAATGAACATTCCAGTAATTTAACAAAGGGTCCCCTCACTGAAGCGATAATGAAGGGCAGACGAAAATTTGCATCATGACTAATAATTATTATTCGTTTTTAATTTAAATATTCTGTTGATGAAAGTATCACAAAAAACCCCCCCAAAGATTTAACAACGCTATGTGATTGGTTCAAATCATGCACTCATGGCTGGTAATTTTAGGGATTGACCTTTTTTTTTAATGAAGTTAAAAAATTATATTTCAACAGGAATGACCTGCTTGAGCTGAATGAATGAAACCCAGTACAATAAACCAATTTAATAGCGGGATCATTAACTCACCCAAACGCATACTGGAAGATTAATCCGATTCATAGACAATACAAACGCCATGTTACAATCTGCATCTGCACAAATATCCCACATGCACAACTATACGTGATGGTCAGGATGTTTAAATCATGTTGTGAATATGCTCTTTCGTAAACGTTGCCATGTTTAAATTAATACATGAAATGACTAAACGAGATTTTTGTCAAAAGACAAATTATGACCAAAACTCTCAGTGCAAAAAAAGCGAATTGAGTGCTACAGTAATGGATCAATGTTCAAACTTCAAATGTAAGTTAATGTAAGGCAAATTCATGGAAAACATGTAAAAAAAAAAAAAAAT
>JAFFST010048706.1:641161-656220 GCA_022414735.1 Noturus placidus
CATGATGGTTTGGATTTTTTTCACCTTTAATAATAAACACCTTCATTTACAAATTGCATTTTGTGTTTACTTGTGTTGTCCTTGACTATTGTTTAAATTGGTTTGATGTTCCGAAACACTTAAGTGTGACAAACATGCAAAGGAACAGGAAATGAGGAAGGGGGCAAACACTTTTTCACACCACTGTATTAAGCATTTATTTATGGTGCGATTACGTCACCAGAAATACACATGCTTCAAGTTCACTCCAAATAGGCTTGTTTGTTTATGCTTCGTTTGTGGAGAGCGTTGTGAGAGAAAAGATAAGATCTAATACTGGCTGCCCTGTACGTCAACGCTAACATCTATTTTATTTTTTTAAATGGTGATCTACCCACACTTCCTTTGTTTCCGTCCGGTCGATTGGGCACCCCTGATATATATATATATATATATATATATATATATATATATATATATAGTCGTTTTTATTTTACAGTGTTACTTCAACTGTATTGTTAAAAAAAAGACAGTTGGCACAAAGCAGCACAAACAATTGAGACTATTTCGGGTTAATTTGGATCGTATGGGGGGGGCTGAGTGACCTCAGAATGACATAAATATTCTGTTAATATATCCTGAACAAAAGCAGCAGAAACGGAAATTTTTAAGTCACAAACGAAGCATAAACAAACAAGCCTATTTGGAGTGAACTTGAAGCAAGTGTATTTCTGGTGACATAATCACACCATAATTTAATGCTTAATATATTAAAAATGAAAGCAGCACAAACGAAAATTTTTACAGCACAAACGAAGCACAAACGATGCACAAACCAGCACAAATGAAGCACAACTTCATGCAGGTCATTATCAGTTGCATGTTCAGTTGAATTTGGGGAAACCACTTGAATAATAGTTGAATAATTTTGATTGCAACGCTACACTCTCTCCCCTGTCAAACACATCAACAGTAGCCAATTGTGGCCATCTGCAAGCTCATACATGCAGAAGAGGGCAGACAGTACTTTCCTCTGAGTATTTTTTTTCTCTGTGTGACAAAATGAGCAGTAGTTCGAAAAAAAAAAGATGTGCTTGGTTGGCTTCACAGTGGTTCAGAGGTTAGCACATTTGAATCCTGCTTCTACCCTATGTGTGCCAAGCTTGCATGGTTCCTTCCCGGTACTCTGGTTAACTCCCCAGTCCAAAGACATGCACTGGCAATGGCATTCCCAAATTGTTCGTTGTGTGTAAATGTTCCCTGCAATAGGGTGGCACCCTGTCCAGGGTGTCCCCCCGCCTTGTGCCCTGAGTTTCACGCTGACCCTGTGTATTATAAGCAGTATGGAAAATGGATGGATGGACAACAAACAATGGATGAGAAATAAACTCTCTTCAATAAGTTAAGGTGTTTGGTTTTGTTGCACAATTTCCCAGTGATGTTTGATATTAAAAAACACAATGTAACAACTTGTATACAGTCAGAAAGATTAATTTCAAACACAATAAATTCACCACGCTACTACTAACTTTTTTTTTACTTAAACTGATGCTCTGGTCAATAATAATCAGCATCATGAGTAGTAAAGAACATCACATAGTGGCTCTTCATTCCTAAAGCACTAAGTACTGTGGGCGGCTGTGGCTCGGTTGGTAGAGCGGGTTGTCCACTAATCCACTAACCGTGGGGTTGGCGGTTCGAATCCCGGCCCGGGTGGTCCCATGCCGAAGTGTCCTTGGGCAAGACACTGAACCCTAAGTTGCCCCCAATGGCAAGCTGGCAGCTCTGCTACCATTGGTGTGTGAATGTGATCTCATTAGTAAGTCGCTTGTAAATGTAAAAATGATATTTCTGTAAAGCTGCTTTGAGACAATGTACCATTGTAAAAAAGCGCTATACAAATTGATAATTATAATTATAAGTAAAGAATGAGTGACACAGGAGGCACCAGTTCTTTGTGGACCGTGTTCATGTTCTTCATTCTCAGCATGCTCTTCATATTTCATTATCAGTGAATTTTTGCATAAATACTTTTGGCCATTAGGTGTCCACAAAAGACCTTTTTTGGTGATGGATTGAATTGCGTAATACTCAGTGTCTACCACATGGTGTCAGTGTCCACCACATGGTGTCAGTAAACCCTTAAATCAGGGGTCTTCAACGTTTTTCCAGGCCAAGGACCCCCAAACTGATGGCGAGATGGAGCGGGGACCCCCTAATTATATATATTGTATGAAATTGTGTTATATCAAACTGGTACCAAAACTTTCGGGACCCCCATGCAGTATCTCCGCAGACCCCCTAGGGGTCACGGACCCCCTGTTGAAGACCTCCGCCTTAAATGTTTACATTCGCGCTCCTCAATCAGATTACTAACAGGAATTGCGGTCTACTTAAGCTAAATCAATCTTTACAGTAGTGTCCTATGTCATAATTCTACATACAATAATGCTCCATTCATAAGCATGTATCTTACATTGCATGGTATGAGACTACTTAGAATAATTGGGGCCATTTTCTTAGGTTATCTGTGACTTGATCAGCAAGTCTTTTCTACATTGTTTGGTTTCATGATCTGAACATAAGGTTCTAGCTACACTAACATTTTCCCCAATGGAATAGTGGCATTGCTCAGAATTGGGACCAGTTTCGAAATTTTGAGAAAGATAATTGCTCCCTGGCAAAGATTCAGTGCTGTCAGATGTTTCACCTGGATCTCACACAGGTCTGTAAGATCTCAACTTTCTCCTGAACTTTCCTGTGATTTCAGGTGCTTTGTGGCACCACTTGGGTTATTATTTAAAAAAAAAATTGTTCTGGCATTAGCTAACTAATAAACCGCTAGCTTAATACTGATGCACACATTTGCTAACTGTGTTGACTGACTGGTTTCTATTAAGGGTGATGTTGGTCAAAGAGGGGTATTGGAAGGCCAAAGTTCAGCAAAGCTTGGTGATTTCATGGCTCATACCTGATTGAACTAAGCATTTAATTAGCACACTCTAGAAGGATAGAGCAGGAAAATCACCAAACTCTGTCCCAATGGAATTGATTTTGGGACCCTTTGACCAGGTGCCACAAGCAATTGCTTGGTTTGCTCATCTTCTTGCTTTGCGTCTGGTTGTGGTCAGGGGCAATACAATGTGAATCAGCATGAGCTATACTATGTAGGACCACTACCGTACACTTTGACTCAGTGTAATCTGTATATTTAGCATAAAGTGGAACAAGAAATTGACTTAGAAGTGTATAGCTAATGGCTGTGTCTTTTGCCTACCTTGTGTATAGACCAGACTAAAAAAGAAGCCAAAAACATCCCAAAATCTGTCCAACCAGAGACGAGAGGAGGACAGATAGGACAAAAGGATCAAAAGAAGAAACAAGGACAAGCTCAGGTCAGGAATCGAAAGATTGAGAGAGAGCCTGACAAGACAGGCTGAGAAGGGGGCGTGAACACAAGCTAAAAAAAAGATTGTGAAGAGGCTTCATCCATTCCTTGAAACCCAAATTGAGGAAAATTTCGGTATAACTATCAAGTAATTGAAAACAACACTAGATTCATCTGTTTGTCCTGCTGGACAACCTTCAACAAAGCATTTCAGAGATGATTCCATGAAGATTCTTTTTCTGAGAACCCTTAATAATCTAAAGAACAATTGAGAATTATGGAGGCCTGAACAAACAACACCACAATAATCCATCCAACAATCCATGCCTCTCTCAATTGATTTAAAATCCTGTAGAGGGCTCCCTCTTCCCACCTCACTCTGTCTCTCCCACTCCTTCACTTTTGTACCAGTGTAAGAGAGAGAGGGAGGGAGGGAGGGAGAGAGCGGGAGAGGGAGGGAGGGAGAGAGAGAGAGGGAGAGAGAGAGAGAGAGGGAGGGAGGGAGAGCAGATCCACATTGTGGCATTCATAGGCGGACAGTGCAACCGCTAGCACCTCTGCAGCCAGTTTCCCCTGTGCGCTCCCTCAATCACTGTCTATGGAAAAGGGCTATTTCACACTTTAAACGAAGGACTCCATTTCAACAAGTCACCAGAGAGTTGGAGAAAAAAAATAAAGCACAAAAACGAAAGCAAGAAGGAATTGCAACAAGGAGGACAGGAGGAAGGAACTGAGAGTCAGACATCACCTCCTGCGATCAACTCCCCCAGTTAAAGGAAAGAGAGAGAAAGAGGGGACAGGAGGGAAAAACGGAAGTCGCTGGGATATTCGTTTTTTTCTTTCGTTTCGTTTTTTTCTTTTTCCTCATTGTGGTGCTAGGAGGCTCGTCTTCTTTTCACCTGTTTGCGCTCTCCATCATTTGCCTCCTGATTTATTTCTCCATCTACATGGTGTACAATTTTGTCTACCTATGACACACACTGGAGCAGGGAGAGAAGGGGAGAGGGGCTTTTTTCCGTTCTTTCCTTTCATTCGCTTTCCAGTGGCCCTTGGTTCTGACTTTGATCCGACTTCACTCCTCCATCAGTCCCTCCTTACCATCTCTGGTCGGACCATCCCTCTCTCCATCCATCCTGCCCCCTCCAACAAAAAAACTCTGGCATTCACTGAATGAAAGTTGGACAGAATTCTTTAAAAAAAAAAGTCTACAGTCTACCACATTCCTGTTCTTTTAATTGTATCATCTTTTCTTTTCTCCCTCTTTTCCTTTTTTCCTTCCCTTGGTCCTCCAATACCTGTCCTTTCACATCACTCCTTTTTTTCCGGATGCTTTAAAGTTCCTCTAGGTAGGTTTAACGAACTTGTTTAGTGTCTGTCTGACCTGTTTGTCTGTGTGTGTACCTGTGTGTCCTCTACTTTATGTGTACATGAAACACACATTGACACACACACGTACATACACTTGCACATGCACACACTAAACAAAACGGACGAAGGCAACCAGGATCTCGGCGCTTGTCCTATGCCATCCATCCATTCCGTTTGCTTGCCCATCTCCAAACTCCCACTATTTTTTCTGTCATCTGTTAAGTCAGAGGTCTTCAGTCCCGTGCCATTCTGTCCCTCCTGAAATACACACGCAGACATAAAAATCACCACATGTTCATTTCCACCATCTTCAGAACCCATCTTTAGTATCTGTGTTGGGCCTGAACGGATAACACCACACCCATGAAGTAAAAGCGTTTGATGTTGGTGCAGTGTGAAGCAGTTTATTCATTAATTCAGCAGACCTCTATAAGACAAGGCTCGACGTCTTATTTAGTGGTGCCGTCAGTTACTCTGAGACACAAAAATCTGCTTTGTTATATGTATTTTTGTCACCATTTACACCCAATTAAGCACACATTGGACTCAGTAATATTTATGGTTTCTAGGTCTTGAATCAGTTTCCACGTTTAGTTTATGCCATACCATCCCATTGGAATATTTGAAATATGGATGGCATGGTTTGCATAATTGACGCGCTAATCACACTTTCCATTAGCACTAACCATTAGTTAACAGTCAGCGATTTAGATGTTTAAGTAGTTTTAACGTTATCAGGTTTTTCTCTGCTTGGTGTGTTCTTCATAAAGTAGACGAACCTGTTTTCAAAATCTCGCATCTATCAAGTGAACACGCCACACTAGGAAATGTCAGCAGCATTTACATGCATAACAATAGACTTTCCTTACTACAGTCAAACTGTTATATCATCACCCCCATACCTTAGTTTGAAATGATTTAAAGTTCATCTCTGCCCACTGGTTTTTATTTTACACCTTCCTCTTTTTTTACAGCCTTTGTCCCCCTGGGTTTAACCGGCCACAATATAGATCCCTATTTATTGAGTGTTTAATTTTCATGTGTCACTCCTTTGTCTTTATTTTCTCTCCTCCCTTCATCTCTGCCCGTCTACCATCCGAGGGACGAGCTCGCACTTCTCTGGCCTCGTCATTATCAGTCTCTCTTTCTCACCCTCGTGCCTCTCACCATCTCCCTTGAAACTCCCCTCTCTCCCCCTTCCCCAACCCATCAGCCACCAAAAATCAGCTGACACGCCAAAGCGCCACACTCCCAGATGGCACGGGAACAAACCCATTAGAGAATTAAAGGCAGCTTTCTGACTCATTCACAAATTCGCTCAGTTGGAGATTTCCAAGAAGTTATATCCTTTCAAAACTTTTTGTTTTGTTGTGTTACTGTGAACATTTGCAAGTTGGTGTAACATCTCAATTTAAGGTCTTGTCCTGACTAGTTAGCACAAGACTGAAAAACACACTCTGTAATTTCTTGAAATTAATAAAACAAGGAGGGAAAATATATCTATTTTAATAGTACATGAATTGAAGTCTTCAAAATGACCTCAAGCAAATTCTACATCAAATTTAATGCACAAAAAAGTGAATGATCCCAATGGACCGAATGATGCAATTGTGAAGATCCCTCCCTTTCATTCATTTCTTGCTTGTACGCCCCCATTTTTGTCCATTTTCTGGTTTGCAGTAAGTTTTTGCCATTTTGGGCATGTTCAAACATTACAAGCCAGTTGGATTTACCCAGACAAGATTCTTGTACAGTCTGTCATTGCAGCTCCTCCTTCCTACTTCACATTTTTCTTGAATTTCAAGAACAGCTTTGGAAAGCCTGTGATTTGGCTCTATGGACATGTCCGTGGAGATCCTCTTGTGTTTCTTGTATTTTCTCTGTCCCATTTGTCCATCACCCAGATATCAGTGACACACTGCAGAAAAGGTTGCAATGGTGAGTAGCACAGGAAGACACGATGATACTCTTTTATTTTGTCTCCTCTTGTGGCCTTTCTGGATATTACTGAGTTGAAACATCTAGGCTTAAAGTAAAAAAGCACCAGCTAATGCTCCAATTCACTTTCTGTTATTTAAAAGGAAAGTAGCCCAGAGAGACAAAGTGTTCAAGTTGATAAAACACATAAAGCATAGATCTGGTTGTCTGTAGCCTGTTGAATCAGTTTCACCCACTCAGTCCTTCTAGACTGATTTTTACGGTCACCAATCCAACATCTATTCAAAATACTTGATGACGGCATCACAGCAGCGATTATTTTCCATAGCACTACTATATAAAGATGCTATAAACTCTAGGGTGCACGTAAATTCTGCTGCGTGTGGGCATGGTTATGCGCATCTCTCAGTGGGCAAATAGAATTTGTCAAAGTTTTAAGGAATGCTTGAATGTGGAGAGAAGTTATCAAGCAGCATAATTGATCACCATGCTATTTTTAAATACCCCTAGACAAGACAAGCCAGCTCAATTTTTTTTCAACTGCCATCCTGTAAAATCCAACAATAGCGTCTAAACTGGAAAAATTAAAATGCATACCATTCTATCTTACATATCATTCGATCAAAACCTCTAGCCTACTTTAGATTGTGTGCAAGAGATCAATGTACTGTTTAGGATGTACTTAGGATGCAACTTTATAATTTCTAAAACTTGATTCTATTATCAAAAACAACTGAAGCAGTGAGTTGGTATATGTAAGGAATAAAACACACCGGTGTATGTTGTTATAAGATAATAACCAACAACAGGGTGGTGTGATGCGGCCTGATGTGAAGTGGAATTACTGTTACCATCCCAAATATGATTATTTTCCAATAACAACACGTCCATCCATCCAACAGCGAGTGTTTTATTTCTCTTATACCACAGCAATTTGTCAATGATTAAAATATTTTATCCATTAATGAACAACATGCAGTGCTTTTAACTGTTTAAATGTTGTAATATGTCCATGAGACAAGTTAGTTCTTAATTAACACTTACAGCTATAAATAGTTGTTCCCCCGCCAGCCTTTCTTTCCTTTCTCTCTTGAAGTTAAGACAAATAAGCATGCTGCTTGTCCTGTTAGTGGACAGCGCAACGTCTCAAACTGACCGTTACAAAGCGTGGACACACAAACCTCCTTTCATAAATGTTAAACAATGGACAGGTTCACCATATCAAAGCTTATAGGTTTTTATTTGTTTAATAACAACACATTTTCTTAATCCATTTATTATTTGGCTTAAATGATGTGGTCCACCATACAGGCCCCTGTGAACGAGTTGTTACTATAGAAACAATAACATCTTAGAACAGTGTGCATTCATATAAACCTGTGATTTGAACTACTGTCAGAGCTGCTGTTGTAGCAAATAGATCCAGACCTTCATAATAAAGAAGTCAACAGAGCTGTGGTATAAAACAGAACATTGTAGATTGAAGGTTTCTTACCGCTGTTTAATGCACTAGTGGTGAACGTCCACAGCTAATATTGTGCAACTGCACATCATTCTTCATTTGGCACACTTCAGAATCGCCACTGCTTTCAATCAATACTCTGATTTGTTTTATGACTCATATAGCCAAAAGGGGCAAATGTGTTCAGCCCAACAGAACAACCTAAAATGGGTGCCAGTAGAAAAATTAAGCAAGTTTAGTTTAAGCTCTGTGCACACGCACAGCTCAGAGCACAAACCCTGCACGTACACAAAAGGAGAGAAATAACTGTTTTCTTTTTTCTTGCCTTTCTTGTAGTGATGCAATAAGGAGGCAGTGGAGGATGCAGGTGGGGATCTTCAAAAAGAACTGAACGACAGCTTGAGACCTACATCAGTGAAGATCTAAAGATATTTCTTCTTCAAAAATAGTATCTTTTTAAGATACAAAGAAAGAAGCCAAAAGGACAAAACTCACTGTCAGCTGCTTGCAAACTTTCATTTTTCAGCTGACTAGTGTTGACTCATATCAGTAGTTTTTTTTTTTTTGTAAGAAGACGATGCCACCAGAGACATAAGCCTCAGGAGCGCTATCCAGGGCATTTAGATGCATTTTTTGTATGTGTATTTTTACTAAAAGAGACAGACATTTGTAGTTTAATATAATATTCTTTATTGATCCAATTTGTGAATTAGGGGGAGTTAGCAGATATTGTTCTTGATTAATCACTGGACTCAAATAATCTGGATTTACCTGGATCTACAGTAAGGCCAAACCAATCCAGGGTTCATCCAGAACCAGTGTGGGTTTTTAAATTTTTTTTTACACCAATCCTTCCTTCCTCTGTGTTCGCCCTTGTGCTGCTTTATCCATTTGTCATCCCTCCATCTGAGGCTATGAGAGGAAGAGAGGAGATCCAGCTCAAACCATCATGCCAGAGTTGAGCAGAGAGGATGGCAGTTGGGCTGGCAATGTTCAAGGTAGGAATTAATCATTCTTTCTTTCTTTCTTTCTTTCTTTCTTTCTTTCTTTCTTTCTTTCTTTCTTTCTTTCTTTCTTTCTTTCTTTCTTTCTTCTGTAATTGTTTTTTGGTTTAATGCTGGATTTGTTGGTATGAGCATGTGTTCGCACATATGTGTGTGTGTTTGTGTGTGGGGCATTTTTATATCTAGACGGAGCCCAAATTTGTCTAGTCTCCAATAGTACAACTGCCTTTATTTATTTATTTTATTTTAAAACAAAAACTGGAGCCTTTATTAAAAAAAACAAAAAAACAACCACAACTAGAAGAGCCAGAAGTTTCTTTTAGGTAACTGAGATTAGGGCTAGAGTTAGATTTGTGTGTATGTATTAAGTACTTGCTTTAATAAATATCAATATCCTCATAAGAACGGTAAGACAAATTGTTGTGGGTGAAATATCCAAACCTCATGCTCCCAAAATTGCTCTTAGTCTTGCTGCCATAGTCCAGGCTTGAGTAATAAATCTAGAGTCTTGTCCAGATAATTTAATTAAGTAGGTTAACGAGAACAAAATGAAAGGAGAAAGAGGGGTTTAATAAATGAGAAAAACACCCGCTGGCCTTTCCTCTCTTGTTTTCTTTTTTCAGAAGTAATAAAACTCATTTGATGTGATACAGGTGAGCAGACTCATCAGCCAGCCTAAAATGTTTGATAATATGTCTCTATCTTCTGACTCGCCTTTGCTTATTAACGTAAGGTGACAGATTTGTTTTGGCCTTGCTCAGCAGGGTCAGCATAACTGCCAGTCATACCCGTCCTTGATTGACAATACCAGAGGGATTAAGTCAAAGAGAGTGAAAATGTCTTTCAAATCCTCCACTGCATTTCTCTGAGAATCTGGTGGCGTGGCAATGAAGGTTTAGTTGGCATGGCAACAGAACATTGGGACACTACAGAGACCTTGTGTGACATAACCATTTCTGGTTCTTAACTGTTGTGGTGAAGCTTGTCAGACATTTTGTTGCGTTTATGAAGATGAATTTACAGGGTGCACCGTCTCTGATCACTGTAAGTGATACAAACCTCAATTAAAGCCGACATTTCCTGCAATGCGATCAAGCTGAATCTGGGATTTGCATTGGCATTCACTGAATGGCACTTGATTTGATTATTTCCTAGCCCAGACAGAACTGTCGATTTTTTCCTCTTCTGACTTCGGTCCATGTGGAATACTTCATGGCTCATATTTAGGGCGGCTTTCAATATACAAGTCCCCGTTAAGCCATATTATCAAGAAATATACCACCTACTTTGTTGCTTTGCTAGTAATACATGTGTGTCTAAAGCCAAATTCTGTTGAGAAGTTATTGTCTTGAAGACATTAAAAACTGTATAGGTTTTTTTTTTGACAGTGGTTTATTATAATGGCTTTTTAAACCATCACACACAATGCTATAAATGTCTTCTAGTATGTTTTCCTTGTAATGCTTTTTAAATGCTATTGGACATTTCTTCAAGAACAACAAATCCATCACGAGCTTTGGCAGCTCACTATGAGCTTTAGTTCACTGAGATGTAAAAATAGAAAGAATAAAAGGCGATTTATTCTAGTCATGTTCTCTCCGTGCTTCGGGGGTTTCCTCCAGTGTTTTCCCCCAGTCCAAAGACATGCGTTGTATGCTGATTGGCATCTACAAATTGCGTGTGTGAATGTGTGTGCAGTTGTGCCTTGCGATTGGTTGGCACCCCATCCAGGGTGTCCCTGCCTCGTTCCACAGCTCCCTGGGATTGGCTCCCTGTACCCCTGTGTAAGATAAGTGGTATCTAAATTGAATGGATGGATAGATGTTGGTGTTGAAGAAGCATTTATCATCCTGCCAACAAGCTTGTCGTATTTATTTATTTATTTATCTAAAATTTGACATTGCTTTTGTTATTTTGCTTTCATGGTGTTTTTTCTTGTATTATTAATTTGATTATTTCTTATATGTTGGTGCTATTTAGTCAATTCCCTCCCACCTACAATTATTCCAAAATGCCACTGTGCAACTATTGACAGTTTTCCAAGCAGAGAGAAGATATGACTCAGGTATTAGCTTCCCTTCTTTGGGTTTTCAGTTCATTTTAGGATTCAGTTTATGGTTTTATTATTTGCTTTAAATTCCCCCACATCTTTTGTTGTACTGGCAATTGACCTTGTCGACACACTTTCTCTGGATCGGTCTTGTACGTTAAAGGCGTCTATGCTCTTAAAATAGCAACACTTAGACTTCAGGAATAATCTATCTATTTACCATAGGAGCATCACCACAGTTTAAATCTTTACGTCTTTAAATCTTTAAATCTCTGCTCAGTTTTATTCTCAGGTTTGTTGTACTCACTGTGAGTATGGATTGTGTGTGCGCATGCTGAATTAAAGTCTTTCGTTTCAATTATCAAATTAAATTTATGAAGCACTTTGGTTAACATGTCATTAAAAATAATAAGTACCTAAAATTGACTTGGTTCCTTCATTAAAAATCCACCTATTCTGTTGCGTAGCACCCAGTAACTGCCCTTTGGGTTCTGTTATAGCGCTGAATGAGCAGCAGACATTTCTGGTGTTTAGCTCATTAGCTTAACCTGTTTGGTGTGTGATGATGCATGTAAGCGTCTGCGTATTTGTGTCTCTGCACAAGAGACAGAGATAACCTGTTCTTTCTTGATCAATGGAGTACGTGTCTGTGTCAGCAGGGGAGATGGACTGATACACACGAAGGTCATTATCCACAACAACTGGGCTCATCCAAGCGACTAGAACAACATTGACCAAACAATTAAGGGGATTTAGGTTAGGCTGTGTGTGTGCGGTTCTGTATAGGTTGTTCTGGTATGTTTAAAAGAGCATTTTCTTATTAACTCAAACTAAATCTCATAATGTAGATACAAAAATAAAAAAGCCTGTGGAGAAGGCACTTTGCGTGGGTGTGGACGTGTTTGCACGGTTCGGTCACCTGTGTTATGGATTATCGGTTCATTAGTATGTACCTCTTCCTACCTTCATAGCAATTAGAGGAACAGTTGGCTTTGTTTCTTCTGCTACATAGACGAGGGCCAGCTCACACGGTGTCTTTATGACAGTGGTTTATTATAATGGCTTCTTAAACCATTACACACAATACTAACAAATCTGTTACAGCGTGTTTCGCCTGTAATGCTTTTTAATTGCTATTGGACATTTATTCATGAACAATAGATCCATCATGAGCTGTGGCGGCTTGCTATCGACTTTATTCAGCTTTAGTTCACTGAGATGTATAAATAGAAAGAATAAAAGCTCATTTATTTTAATCATTGGCTGTCCTGTTAAAAATGGTTTATCATAATTATTTGGTATAAATAATATTGTTTTAATTGCTAATGTGGTATTGGGCTTTGCATTAGGAGGCTACATAGAAGGCTGTAGGCGACATGACATATCTTGTTTGAAATCTTATTTAAGTAATAAAACACAACACGGAGTGCTGTTATAGGAAAGTAATTAATGATGAGGTGGTGTGATGGGGAACTACAAAGAGTGGAGTTACTGTTACCCGAAAATAATTTTCCTAAAACAGCACATTCTTATACCAGAGTGATTTGCTAACACAAACAATTTTTTATTCATTAACGAATGACACACTTAAAAAAAATCTATTTATAGTTTACATTTATTCATTTAGCAGACGCTTTTATCCAAAGCGACTTACAAATGAGAGCACACTCACACACCAATGGTAGCAGAGCTGCCATGCAAGGTGCTAGCTTGCCATCGGGGGCAACTTAGGGTTCAGTGTCTTGCCCAAGGACACTTCGGCATGGGGTCACCCGGGCCGAGATTCGAACCACCAACCCTACGATTAGCGGATTAGTGGACAACCCGCTCTACCGACCGAGCCACAGCCACCCAGTTTAACGGTGCAGAACATATCTGATACAAGTTTATATGTAAAATTCCTGTTAATATGTTAATAAGATAAAAAATAAAGACAGCTTGTCATGTTACCAACAAACCACAAAGTAAAAAAACATTTGCTACGAATAAATTCTTGTGTTGTTAAACTTTGACTGCTAATACTGGTAAAATAAATGGTAAATGGCACACTAATATAGCGCTTTTATCCAAGGCGCTTTACACTGTGTCTCATTTACCCATTCACACACCAATGGTAGCAGAGCTGCCATGCAAGGCGCTAACTTGCCGTCATGAGCAACTTGGGGTTCAGTGTCTTGCCCAAGGACACTTCGGTATGTGGAGTCATGCTGGCCGGGAATCGAACCACCAACCCTACGATTATTGGACAACCCGCTCTACCACCTGATCCACAGCCACCGTTCTGGAGACCCCTTCCAGTGTAGAATAAATATCTTTTTGCAGAAAACTGTGGTATAAAACCCACTAATAGATGAAAATGTAAAGTGTTCAGAAGCCCTACCTTGCATTAGAGTATGACGCAGTGTTTACATATTGACACACTAGCTACTTTATAAGTCATGGGGAAGCTGCAAGGACTATCATATGTCACCTGTGGTAAGGTAATGACATACTGGTTTGGTTTATTTTGTAGATTCCTTTTTTACTCATTTTCAGAAACTCTCCTGCTCTAAGTGTCCATCTTATTCTGTCAGTGAGCTTCAAATTACAACTTCCTGAGGCACTTTTTCAGAGTTTGGCACATACCGTCATTGACATTTTGACATTGTTCTCGTAGACAGCGCTCGTATACCATGACAGAATCTCACCCACAGCCATGTGAAAGAATAAGTGCAAGTAAACATTTGAATATTTGAAATTATCGTTCGTTCATTTACATCAAATACCAACAAAATGATCTTTCTGTTATATTACACCAATGATCAATAATCACTTGTTCTTTCATGTCAGAAATCAATTAAAATTAGATAAATTGATAAATATTAGTGGCACCCTGTCCAGGGTGTACCCTGCCTTGTGCCCGATGCTCCCTGGGATAGGCTCCCAATCACTCTTTCATCATGTCTCAATGCTACAATCACTCTTTCATCATGTCTCAGACCAAGTCACAATCACTCCTTCATCATGTCTCAATGTTACAATCACTCTTTCATCATGTCTCAGACCAAGTCACAATCACTCTTTCATCATGTCTCAGACCAAGTCACAATCACTCTTTCATCATGTTTCAATGTTACAATCACTCCTTCATCATGTCTCAGACCAAGTCACAATCACTCTTTCATCATGTCTCAATGCTACAATCACTCTTTCATCATGTCTCAGACCAAGTCACAATCACTCTTTCATCATGTCTCAGACCAAGTCACAATCAGTCTTTCATCATGTCTTAGACCAAGTCACAATCACTCTTTCATCATGTCTCAGACCAAGTCACAATCACTCTTTCATCATGTCTCAATGTTACAATCACTCCTTCATCATGTCTCACACCAAGTCACAATCAGTCTTTCATCATGTCTCAATGCTACAATCACTCTTTCATCATGTCTCAGACCAAGTCACAATCAGTTTTTCATCATGTCTCAGACAAAGTCACAATCACTCTTTCATCATGTCTCACACCAAGTCACAATCACTCTTTCATCATGTCTCAGACAAATTCACAATCACTGTTTCATCATGTCTCAATGTTACAATCACTCCTTCCTCAAGTCTCACACCAAGTCACAATCACTCTTTCATCATGTCTCAGACCAAGACACAATCACTCTTTCATCATGTCTCAATGCTACAATCACTCTTTCATCATGTCTCAGACCAAGTCACAATCACTCTTTCATCATGTCTCAATGCTACAATCACTCCTTCATCATGTCTCAGACCAAGTCACAATCACTCTTTCATCATGTCTCAGACCAAGTCACAATCACTCTTTCATCATGTCTCAGACCAAGTGACAATCAGTCTTTCATCATGTCTCAGACAAAG